>JZLH01S0541548.1:16243-29287 GCA_001188425.1 Eucidaris tribuloides
AAATCATACACAAGCTTTATATACTATTGAAACGAGATTTATGATAATCAAAGCTTTCTGTTTAAGGTTAGATCAAATATGTGACCGAAGTCAATGTTATGACACGAGGAATTGATTCTAAAGACTTCCTTTTTCCCCAATTTTTTCTGACTTTGCCGCTTCATAAAATAAAAGTGCGCCATATTGAAGATGAGTATTTGTAGCGGGAAGTCCAAGGATTCTAAAAATGTAAAAATCAAATTTTATTGGCTAGGAGAAGGCCCGTGGAATTGGCAAAAACCAATCACAGACGCCATTTTCTCTCAATATTCTGACTTTCCCAGCTGGCAAGAATCAACGCAGTCTTTATTATTATGTGTTCGAGTGTGAATGTAAACAACACAGCACGGTTTGAGTGCAATAATGCATGACCTATGCCATGTATTTCTCTGCCCAAAAGAGGAGCGTTTTTTTGTGCTAAACAAATTGATATGTGTACATTACTTGGGAAATGTCAGGGTCCCCCCCCCCCGACATTTCACATTTTGAGATTGGTGTGTTGCATGATTTTTGTCAGCTGACAATAATTCAAGTGCCGATATTTATTTGTGCATAATTAACAAGTGACAGCATAACTGTCTAAAGATTTTGTTGGGGGTGTTTATTTGTCCATTCAAACCCTGTCAGATATATGACATAGCAAAGTTTGACAGACTGTTTTAAAGATTGTGTCATTCATTTACACGTCAAAAAACACCTAAGTGAATGAAATCAGCTGAAATCATATCCAATGTGAAGATTAATATAAATAAACACCTCTCATAGAGACTTGGGGTAAAATATTGAGTTTTTGGTGAAAATCTGGACGGTTAAACTTCATCCTTTTTCATACTACTCTGTAGCAATTTCAAAAAATCCGCGACGTCAAACGTGCACGTGCCGTTGTCCCATCAGCCGTTAGCCAAAGGTCGTGCGGAGTTAGCCGTTTAACCAATCAGTGCGCTCTGCTGGTCTTGCGACGATCGATACACAATACCCGCAGCATTCGCGTTTGACACAAATTGAAACTAACGGACTAGTAACAACATTCTCGGTAACATGTCAGTTATAGTTTTTCTCATAACAACAAACAAATATATGACGTATGGATCTCGAAACATATTCAACACAACCATTTGTAGTACTAAACTACTTTTGACGTATTGATAATGAAGACACAGTAATGGACTTTGCACATCCTGACACAATCTTTAAATGGGGCTTCAACAATGTTGTCTTTGACTGGATCTTTCCTGCAGATAGGCAGACAAGAATGCCACACAGTGAGTGTATTATAATCCCTTACCACTTTCAAAGAAAGAAGGCTGTTTTTTTTTATAAGTATAATCACTTTTCGCTGTATAGCCAAATATTGCAAATGACCTGTGAGCACAAAGCGCTCAGTCACAGGCATATGCGAAAAGGAAAAATACCAAATTCATGAAAATGAATTAAAACTACTCAAGTGGGCACTATTTTGACACACTTTATTAAAAAGAACTATTTACATTTGAGGATTAAAAAAACCTTCAAATTTATTTGTAGCTAGGTGATCGAGAAGTGTCAAAATTGGTATAAAAGAAGGGCATATAGTTGCCAATTTTTTTTTAATATAAAACACAACTTTGGTTCAAGCTGATAGTATAATTGTTTTTACTTTTCATTTCTATTCATTAGAAAATAATCACCTTATTTTAATGGGAAACAAGTGAAATTTTCCTCATGATATTTTATCGAATAAGAAAACTCATTTTCAGTTCTTCCTATGAAGTTGGCGGTTTATGACATTCAACGTTAATGATACTAAACACCCGAAGAAGTATTTTGTGCGTCCTTACGAGCCGGACAGGTAGCTGGGACTCCATTTCGTTAACCTTCTTGATAAATTGATAAAAGTTATTAGCACTCACTAAACAGTCTAGGTCTGCTTATTCTGAAATTATCTAATTTAACTTTTTTTCCTAAAAGAAATTTTTTTGTCCCTGAGTAGGAGGAGGGCACACAGATATATGTCATAATTTCGTGTAGCATTCTGTGACTGTGGATGTTTTCAAAGAAAACTTGCCAGAGAGTATTTCATTTCATTTTATTTAATTTATTTCACCACGGATCGAGAGGCCAAACAGCGAGAAAAAAATGTTTTACACAGGGGCCTTGAATCAGTGTATCGTGTTCACGTACAAAGAAAAAAAAATCAAAATCAGAAATAATAGTGAAAATGGGAATTTTACATTAAATATACATAGACGGTAAGATATATATTGATAATTGCAGGCCTAACATCTGCAAGAATCATTTTAGTTAAGCCAGCGGTTATTGCGAAAATGTCCTCTAAATTGTCTTCAGCTTATTCCCACCCCATCCTCTATCCTTCTCAAGCGGAGGATATCTCCAGTCTATCCACTCTTCCGCCACTTGTAACCAGCTTTTCTTTCTTTTTTTTTAAAGAAAGAAATGTATTTGTCAATTCCGGGATCAATTCAGGTCAGGGGCGGTGCCAAAGTAAAATCTGATGGGGCGAAATCCGTCGGGAAAATTTCCCTCAAACTGGACTGCCGCTTAGAGCTAGACAGTACCAGTAAGTGCATCAAGATTTGTTTTACGCCCTCTTGTGGTGAATGCATGACAGTCTAGTGAGATTACGACGTGAACATTCATTGGGAAAATGTATAAGTCAGTATTATGCAAACTTCACTTAATATCAAATCCCAGTCTGGTAAGTATAATTATATTTCATAAATATGTATGTTTCTGTGAATTGTGTCTGAGTGTGATTTTAATTTATCTTCTTTAAGCTAATTATATTTCCAGAATTCACGCGGGTTGCAATGTTGAAACTCCAGCATGACCTGACATTGTCCCACATACCGTAATTTGTGTAAGTGATTTGTTCAAATAAAGGCCGAGACAAAAGGGGGCACTTGACTTTGTAGCACTAGTCTAGGCAGTGTTGTAGTGTCCGAGTCACTACCTTCATGACCTTCCGAGGCCGAGTCTGAGTCACAGCTCTCCGAGGCCGAGTCCGAGTCACCAACTTACGAAATAATGCAATATTTTAGGGCAAATTGTTACCTTGAAATTACTTTGAAATCTTGGCGAACCTGTTCTTAGGGGACCAGGCAATGTAAGTACAATATAAGTTCGAAACCGGCATGTTAAGTAAATAATTCGAGACACCATTCAAAAATATTTTGACTATGTTCTACATAAGTCGCTTACTTCCTCCTTGGTTCTTTTGAGGAAATAACACCATTTGAGACGAAAATATTGGCAAAATGACAAGTGGTTGAACGATCGTTTCTTATGCGGCCGTGTTCTTCGCCGGCTACTAGTTTGCCACAGTAAATCGTGAAAACGACCCTTAACATTTGACCCGGATATTTCGACGTTACCTTGGTACTTGCGGTTGGCTGTGATCAGGATAGATTGTTGAGGTCGATGTTTGTGCACGATTCTGTTCCGTTAATACGCAGCGCGAAGACGCCCAGATAATCCAATCGCTGCACATCTCATTTTTGGCAATATTTTCGTCCGAATGTGTGTTATTTTCATAAATTTACAAAGGATTGGAGAGACTGATATGTTGAGAAACAGTTTTGAAAGGGTTATTTTCATCAATATATGTACTTACATAATTGCCCGGTCCCTGAATAGTAAGGCTTTTCTCCCCGAGAATTTAGATCAGTTTATACACAACCTTTCAAGACCGGATCATACTTCATTAAAATAACAAGAATTTACCGGAAATTATCAAGATTTGGTGGAGGAAATTAAACAAGATAAAGCAAAAATGATCTTGATTTGATGTAAACAATATTGTTATTATGATTAATCTTCTTCAGAAATTAAGTAATATAGGCATGGCTTTGCACCCGCCCGTTGCTGTGTTAGCATATAGGCAGCAAACAGTCATAGAGAACATTTGAGCCATATGATAATTATGTGAAACTTACGATGATTTGGTAAAATAAAAGTCAAATGATGTTCAGAGATGCATTTATTTAGCTTAAATCTATGTTCACTAATTTTTCTCTTTTCCATATTCTTTTAGTATATTGTTGAAATATCAAGAGCATGTCCAAACAATCAGCAGGGTTTTTTCTTAGGTTCAACAGTATATATAGAATATTGATGCTCGACGGGTCACAAATTCGAGGGCCTCATGGGCGGGATACTCGAGCAGTCTAAGTACAGGATTACGAGGCCGAACTGCATAAGTGGCCTCGGAGTCTCAGGTCGTGGTTGTAGTACGTGTTTTAAGACTTTATTTAAGTTTAACGTATTATATGTGGTTATTCAGGGCAAACGTCAAAAGAGACTGGTAATTTTTTCAATCAATTTAAATGAATACGTGTAAATGAATGAAGTTGACTGATTATTTATCAGTGTCGTGGTCCCCCCCCGTGATTGTTAAAAAAATCATTGATTTGATCACTTATTCACATTCATGTGGTGAAAATGAAGCACACCTTGGACAAAAATATTGGAAAAAACAAAGGTGGTCACCATTCCTGTTAAGTGTTAACAATCATGCACATGCCAGCGGGGTGTACTACATGTAGTACTAGGTGCATGTTCATTCTGTGAATGAACATGATGAAGTTAGCGACTAAATGTTCTGTGGTCGACACGATACAGTTGCAGCAATTCTGGGGTTTTAGTGGTCTATATTGTTGCTGACTTCAGCATGTGGCGTGGCTTATTCCATCAGTATCTTCACACACAGTATACATGTATTGTAGTGCTATTGAAAGATACAGCAAATCACTACCAGAAAATTGAGGTGCTGGGGGGAAGGGGAGGGGGGTGGTGTGGTCCACACTCCACAGCCATGAGCTCATCATACATTACCACACTACAAAGTATAACATGCACAATTTTCCTACCCCTCTTGATCTTTTAGAAATCTAAATAATTGCACTGCACCATGTTTTGATACTTCCTGTGTCTTGTTTTTAATAAGTTTTTTGATGGTGATTAAGTTTGCTTTATCAGTCCCCAATATCAGTAATGATGACAAATAATTAATTACAACTTTAAATGACTGGAAGTGAATTTTGTTGTTATTCTTTGTGTTCCAGTCATGGGCGTCCCACCACTTCAACAGCCTGGGGATGATGTTCACCAGGACCTATTATGCCGATTGGAAGATGATACGTGACGTGAAGAGAAGAAGACTGGTGAAGGAGCATCACAAGGAGAGGTTACGAATAAACTGCATCAGGAAAAACACAATTCTGCCAGATGAAATAAGGGTAAGCTGTGGCAATTCATGTTTTTAAATTTTTTGTTTTTTTTGGGGGGGGAGGGGGTTGAGGGGAGACATTATCACAAAATCAAGGAATGTTATTTTGCTCCTCCCCTATGTCTATTAACTACTGATTGCTGAATGCACATTTTAAATTTATAAAATTCCTTGTGCAGGTGTGCATGATACCCATTTGACCACAAAGATTGTACAAAGTAGGGTTCAATATAAGCTGCTATTCTACCCCGTGGAGGCACGTGTTGAATACATGTGTTGAACATTAATATTCGTGTAATTCATCTCAGATTCATTTCATGAAGTTGAAATGAACATAATTTGTACATTCATACTGTATCTGCTGACAGTAATCTAACCAGCCTGTTTGTGGAGCATGTGCAAGATTGTTCAGCAATCCTCATTGTACAGTGTTTCCTGTATTGTCTATTGTGTTTTGGGTGGTGTGAAAGTGGACGGAGAGCTGGCAAGTTTTTTGGACATGGCTATCTGGTAATTGACACTAAATTACTGTCTTTTACAGTAGGGTGGGGAATTGAGTAACTGGACACTTACTTATTTTGCATTTTTCAGGATATGTCGCCAAAAAACGTAATTTTCAAATGAGCAATAACAGAATTTCCATTAAAAAAATCAGGATTTATGGGAAGAAAAATAAAAGCTGCATCCCGGGTGTCTGTTTGCAAATTTGCAAGACGGTTCCCAGCACATTGAACACCATTCTAATGCACAGTGTCCGGGTACACAACCTGTCCAGAATTACAACCGGTCACGATATTCATCTTGCATTGTGTTTTTACCCCCTCTCATCAAAACATTCCAGGAAATCGCAGACAGGGAGATAGCTGCGTTTCCCAGGGACAGCTGTCACGTTCGGATCCGGAATCGGTGCGCCATCACGTCGCGTGCGAGAGCAGTTGTGCCGAAGTGGCGACTCAGTCGTATCGTGTGGAGATCGATAGCGGATGGTAACAATATGTCAGGTGTCCAGCGATCATGCTGGTAGAAATACTCAACAATGTATGCATGGACAGATGTGTCAAGAACTTGGAGAAAAATGAGACCGCATACTTGAACTACTGGTGTTTATTTATAAGCGTGATCAGGACTTCTGCATGAACATACTGAGTGACAAAGCTACTATGATCAACTTCCTCTATGAAAAAGTCGCTCATCCTGGTGTTGTTGATATGTAGTGGACTCTGTGAACAATTTTGTCTTTGCATTTTGCATGCTATGCACTCATTTCACAGTGTAATGCAGAGTCTATTTCACCGTGTTATGCTTCCATGTTACGTACAGTCAACTCTGCCTCAGTCGAATCTCTTGGGACTGAAGAAAAGGCTTTGACTTAGAGAAAATTTGACATTTGAGGGATCAAAAACAAACAAAAAGGAATGGGGCCCAGTAAAGAACTTCAACATAGGTGATTATTTGACTTATGCAACTTCGATAGGCAGAGTTGACTGTACAGTACATGTATCACCTTAAACTGATATAACAAATATTTCCCATAGTAATGTGTATGGTCACCTCAAATACAAAGTAAACATCGTATGCATTGCTCTCTAGTTTAATATCAATGTTTGAAACTTAATTTAACAAAATATATTTTATATTCAAACAAATTCAAAAGATTCATCATCCTTTCTTCTCTCTTGACATTCCCCAACCAACAATGATGACATAAAATTCTGTATTATTCACTGAATACAGGGGAGTTTTGTTTGTTTTTATGTGTTTGGTCTTGTTGAATCAGACTGAGGTACAGTACACAGATCTTACAAAGTTTACATGAGCCCAATTTCAGCCATGGGAATTCTTTTGTTTGCTGGGGTGGCCAACAAATCACAGGGTTTAAATATCAAGGTAAAGTTTTTCGGTCTTATGCACTGTGGTGATTTCTTTCATTTATTTATGACCAGCAGAATAGAGGGCAGAAGTGATGACAACAAACTGGTTCGGAAATTTATGAGGACAATAAATGCGGTGCAACTCAACTGTGATGCACTGCACCTAGTTCCGCCATAAGTCTTCCCATATCTCTAAACCAAAGTGATGTCACACTTCGGCATTCTATGCATTGTGAGGGATCAAAGTCATGGAGTGGATGGTACATGTATGTACTTTCCTCATTAATGCCTTGGTGTCCTTATCAAAACCACAGCCCTAAGGGGACCTTATTGCATTTAAATTACCAATCTGACAGCAAATTTAGTTTCATAAAATTGTGAAAATTGAAAAAAAAAGAAGTTGGTCTAAATACATATATTCCATTACAAAAAAATAAATGAATAAACAAATAAATTTCGATTTATGGCAGTGACAGGAAAAAATACTGTTGCTCCAGTTTAATTCGTGTATTAGTAAATGTGTTACGTGTTACTACTATCAGAGCTTAAACCCTAATCAGGCTAGGGCTTTTATGGCTACTGTATTCTGGGGGGGGGGGGGGGCCGGGGGCGGGCGGGGGGGGGCGTGCGGGGGGGGGGGGGGGGGGGGGGGGGGGGGGGGGGGGGGGGCTTGGATCCGCGCGAGATTCAAGAGAAAAAGTCATGAAAACGCCGTGCAACTGCTTCAGCGCATTGCAGACATTTTGCCGAACGGTCGGTGGGGGGAGGGGCAGATTCCGCATTCGCCCCCCCCCCCGCCAGCCTTTTTAAGGGTTAAAGGGGCCTCACTGTCAAGGGTCAATTCAACCACAGACACGGATTGACAACTAGTCACAGAAACAGGCACATATTCAACGACATGGGACTGTTGCATTATGGGTGTCATTAGTGCCACCCATCTTTATGAATTTTAGTTCGAAAGAGGGCGTTTTTTACATCCTGTCATGACAGTGGGCCTTTAGAAGTCACAAAATACATGTAAACAGCAGTACAATAACTACATGTATCATAATAAAATAATCTTTATTTCTTAGTTTTCTTTCATTTTTCATTCAAAACATATACTTCATCATCACTGTCACCTATTTACCAAACAAGTACAAAAGTAGAATGTAATCCAGTACTCAGCTACTCTTGCATTTCATTTACATTTACTACAAGTACTTGATGTCTGTAATAGCACTTCACATCATTACATGTATATCTTAACCCATTGAATACTAGACACAAGTTGTCTTGAGGTCTAGGAAATGCATGTAGAAGCAAATCAAGCCGTCTTCAACGGGTTAACATGGCACAGACAACATTTAACTCACTTAAACCATGGAGGTACAACACGGGATAGAGTTACAACTAAATTCTCTTTAAATGGTGTTCAATGCCGCAACTTGAAAATATAATGGGTATACATATGCACTTTACCGGATCTTCCTTGGAAAGAGACAGAAAATGGAATTCTGTATGATTGGAATACATGTAACTCGTCACTTCTAAGGAAGAAAAGCTTTAATGATGATACACTGTACATGTAATTACTTTTGCTGTACCCAACTGCAAGATTGAGAGATAAATGTTGTATGAGGAAAATGTGTACATGTACAAACTTATGAAATATAGATACAGGGCACATATGTGCACACAACTCTGACACAGTTTATCATGAAGTATTATATGTACAGTGCACTCTTGTTATAAAGAAGTCCTTGGGACCCATGAAATTGTTTCTTTATGACAAAATTTCTTTATATCGGGGTTGCAAAAACAATAGAATACAAATGAAATCCAAGATATGGGACCAGAAATTTTACTTCCTTAGAATGAAATTCTGTTATATCAGTGTTCTTTATAACAAATAACAAGAAGTGCACTGTATATTAATTTTGAAGATTAGAAAAAGCTCAAATTCATTTGCCAACATTGATGGTAACATTGTCAAAACTGGCATAAAACAAGGGTATGGGTTTCCAAATATTTCATAAAATACTCCAGCAGGCAGGAGTATAAATGGGTACCTGTAGGGCGACGACTTCATTTGGATGGCTAAATGTAGTGCTGGGCGATGTTTTGATAATATCGAAATTAGTCGATGTTGAAAACATATCGAATACACGACAATGATCTCATGATTATTTCCAAATATCGCCAGATGCACGATTATGGCCTCAAAATACCATCGTATTTTGAAAACCTAATGGGTTAAATGCATGCACTGCAGTGGGAGGGACCAAGAATTCTCCATAGCTATGAATACTCTGCACACCAGAGGTAAAAACAGGGAGGTAGGAGTGAAAGAGAGACCTCCATGCTATCAAACTTGTGGTAGTGCAAGAGCAGTAGTGCATTTAGTATTTTGTCAACAAATCTGTCAACACACTGCCAACCAAAAATGCCATTTATAAACAAGAGGCACCACGAATCTCGAGATCTAGTTACAAGAGGGTCTACAGAAAGCAACATTGTATTGACCACGGTTTGATAACAGCCCTAAAGAGCCACTTTCAATTTAAGCCTAAAATAGATTTATCTTCTTCATCACAAACCTGTTTTTCAACTGAGTAGAGGCGATAAATCGTGTTATAGATGATGTTTTCTTCCAATCAAATGAGGTTTAGATCAAATTTCGCCACCCCTAGCTTAATGCTCCTCCTCGGGTTGGCTCAGCTAGGAAT
Source organism: Eucidaris tribuloides (assembly GCA_001188425.1). Lineage (NCBI taxonomy): Eukaryota > Metazoa > Echinodermata > Echinoidea > Cidaroida > Cidaridae > Eucidaris > Eucidaris tribuloides. The sequence goes on from JZLH01S0541548.1 coordinate 26,086, forward strand.
ACTCCCAACGGAGTCAGGGTGGAAATACAGTCAACTTCGCCTCAATTGAATCTCCAAGGACCCCACAAATCACTTCGACTTGGACAAAATTCAAGTTACCATTTTGTACAAAATTTATGATTGAGATGGAGGCAAAAGGTATCAAGATTGTACCAATGCAGGGGGGAAATGAGAAAGGCAGAGAGGGAATGTAAAATTTACGACATCTTTACAGATCAAAAGGTCAATCCATTAAGGCCATCAAGACTTACAGTTGTGGCCACTTTGACATACGCGAGTGATTAACACGTTTGGTCCTTGTGTGAGTGTAAACTATGTTCGAAATAGGCGAAATTTGAGTTTAAAGAAATGACTTAAAGGAATTAAACCTATTGACAAAAATATTGACATAGACGATAATTCGACTTGTGCGATGTCAAGTTATGTGAATTTATTTGAAGTGCAAATTTTGGACAGATTAAATTTGTATTGTATGTTCACAGAGATTGATCTTATGCGTTATGTGCTATGTAAAAATGGGACAATTATTCTGAACTTATTTTCTTCATTGTTTTCACTTAGCTAGTTACTTTGCAAATTCACTTTGTCCCACCCTACCCCCCCCCCCCTTTTCCTTACAACGTCCATAATTACATGAAATTGCAAAGTAACTCCCGTATTGGACATAAATATAATTAAATTCAGCTCAGTCAACTGATCCAAATATGTATGCAACCTAAAATTGTACAGTGCAGCAAATTTGGAGTACATTGCACTGCAAGAAGTTGCAAATATAATAAACTGCACAGAAAATGTCAACTTTGGGGACCCCAAAAATATATTATAACAAGATTTTGTTACGTATTCATAACTAGAGTTTACTAGTATATAGAAATAGCTTTCATATCCATTGTGGAATCCCAGATTTTCATACCTTATTAACCCGTTGCCTCCGAGATTCTGAAAATACAATCCAGTCCCCGTAGCCAATGGGTTAAATAATTATACATCCTGAAAATACTATTAACTAAGTTAACAAAAGGCCAAGACTTTTATATAAGATATTTGCATATACCTGTATTATATCGTCCATATGTATATTTTTAACAGTTGTACATAACAATTTGAATACAAAACATACACTTTGATAAAAAATGTAAAAAATGCCATTCATGCAATACTTAACAAAAAAAACCAAACCCCCCCCCTAAAAAAAAAAATAATAATAATAATAATAATAATAATTATCAGACATGTTTTAGGTGTATCAGGTAATTACAATTACCTGTTATAAACATTTTGAAAATCAAACCATTTTTTAACTTGCTTTCAGCAGACTGGCCATTTTATCATATTACATGTACATCTGCATAACCATTGAAAGAAGTGTGACATACACAAGTCCGTAAGTTGCCATTTGATTTATCATGTTAAGATACACATGCTCCACTGAACTCCAAAGAACTGTAAAATGAATTACATGTAGTTCATATCATCAACATCACCTCTTGGTCTTGCATATTAATACAATGTGCAATATTGTGTTGATTTATGTATAACAAATAATGAAGAAGCAAGTTCCAACAAATAAAACCCAGTTTACTACATGAAGGTCACAAGGCTTTTGTGAAATAATTTTGACTGATATTGAAGTGGGGGGGGGTGTTGATCCTGTACCTAACCAATATTTTGAAGACAGAAGGGCTGACAACATCAATTAAAACATTCTCTACCCCCAATACCACTTCCATTATCTACATCATACTCACAATGATACAAAATTTCAGTTATTTTGTTTTCTAATTCTAATATAAATTTAGTCTGACATATCCTTAAGAATTGTCAAATTTTAAATAATATTTCTATTGCACTGTTCTGCTTCATCGAGCAGAATCAAAACAGAATCAAATGCTAACATGTAATATTATACATCATAATGGATACCGACAAGCCCTCATACCCTCTCAGTATACATGAAACACGTCTGTAAACTCATGCAATTGGTAAAGTTTGGCAGATGTAATAATAAGTACAGAAGACTCTCGTTATAACAAACTGCTTGGGGCGAGAGAAATTAACTTTGTTATATCAAAATATACATCACAGTTGCAAAAACATTAAACTACAGAGTAAATTTCAACTTATGGACTGCAAAAAAATTGTTTGTTATAACAAGATTTTCATTTATGTTCTTTATAACGAGAGTCCACGGTACAGTAAATATGCTATTGGCATCTACACACAGCATTTGAGCATACACAAATTTATGTAACTAGTTGTAAATAGGGGCAGAAGAGCAATTCCGCACTGAAAACGTCAACATTTTTTTAACGTCAGTTTGTAGTACTGTAGGTGCACATTACAATAATCATCAAAGTGGCAAGCGTTCCTGGGAGTATACAAATGTCCAAAAATTTTAATTACTGATAAACAGTGAAAAAAAGGCTTGCTTGAAGCCACAACTTAACAATTACCACAGTTAAAAAAAATGTGAGTTACATAATCCTCCTTGCTGTATGATAAGGTCTACAAGAAAGCCCTGAAAAAAGTTGTATTTCAAACAGGGTTGGCAATTTCCCGGGAAATACCTGTATTTCCCACCCAGGCGGGAAATACTGGGAAATACTGGGAAATACTGGGAAATACCGGGAAATACTGGGAAATACCTGGGAAATACTGGGAAATACGTGGGCAATACCTACACGTGTACTCTTGAAGTTGTACAAGGTCAACTAAGAAGGCCATTAATGCTGTTCATTTGGGCTCTTCTTACACATAACCATCTTGAACTGTTAAATTCCAGATGAAAAGACTCTGAAAAACCTCTTTTCAATTTTGATAATTTAATTCAGTGTTATTTCACATACTGTCCAACACATACAGTATTACACTGTACATCATTCAGGTGCTACATTGTGGGGTGCAGCCCTCATCTTGCTGAATATACAAGGTCAAAATCAACATCTGTCAATGGGGTGTGCTATTTTATGTGTTCTGGATTTATGGAGCAATTCAGATATTTGCAGACTGAAATGATTGAAAAAAAAATTCTAAAATAAAAGCAGGTGATTTTAAAATTTCCATACTTTTAGTATTGATTTGGCTCTGTCCCACCAATCATAATGAGTCCCTTGTTCCCCACCATCACTTAAGTTTGTTTTTTGTTGTATTTTTTGTTGAATCATACTTACTGAACAACAATCTCTACATTTTTTAGTTATTA
>JZLH01S0541592.1:25977-37952 GCA_001188425.1 Eucidaris tribuloides
GTTTTAAAAAACATGGCATAAAAACCACTCTTAAACACACAAAATTTTCAATTTTTCGGCGCGCTTCGCACGCAAAATTCTGTGTTACAATTTGGCGCGCAAAGCGCGCCCAAAATTTTGGACATTTTTTCACTTTTTTCACTTTCAATCCCAAACATGGATCGACGCCCCTGAGAAAGGCTAAGATACTGAGGGGAATATGGACCGTACCATTTCAGATCTGTGTCTGTGAGAGAGGCCAAGATACCGACGGGAATATGGACGTACCATCCCATTAACTCGGATCCACATTATTGATTTACATGAATAAATAAACAGTCACTTCCCTGGGAGGTGATGATGTTCGAAATTTGATGAACACGGACAGGCAATTAAACACGGCTCTCCTTTGGATATCAAAAGTTTATTAGTTTCAGTATACAGTAGCTATAAACGAGTATTCATAGATACTTATTGAGGTTTTAGAAAGGCCAAGTGTCTAACGAAATTTGTAATTTTAATTAAAGTCATAGGCTAACAATGACTACACTTTGAAAAAAAAAATGAGAAATACACTGTACATAATCCTCCGTGCTCCAAGGGTCTTTGATAGGGTCTAAAAAAAAAAACGCTTTTCCAAATGATTATTTAGTGCTTTAAAATGATGAAGATCTACTTACTGTGTGTAGATCTATAGCTATTTTATACTGCATCGTAGTGGAAATTTACGGGTGACGTTCATTCATGCATATCTTGCCAGTGGCAGCATAACTTTCCAAACTTTTTTATTACATGTATAGTGTATTTATTTGTCCATTCAAACACTATTACGTCGCTCAGATATGTTAGCATATGTCTTTAATACAATTGAAAATCTTTCATTCCATATTCACATTAATAAAAGTTCCAATTTACGATATCGGAAAGTCACACTCAACAGTATATGCATGCACCAGTCGTTAGATAATTTTTGTATTCTACTATGGTATACTTCTAAATTCCTAAATTCTATTCTTGGCAAAACTAAATGTTGACGTAGTTCAGTAATAATTTATATTTATGTGAATATTTCAACTCATACGAAGTGAATTTTACTACACTACCATTCATATCAATGATATAACTCAAACAATTGGAATTTATCAGCAGAATTGTACTTTCATTCTCTGGATTAACACCATTAAAACATGTTTTCTAAATACTAGCTTACCTTGGTTGTCATCTAGTTTTTCTTCTATTCATCGTCTGATCCAACGCGGCTAAAAAAAAAATCGCTTTTCCTATACGGCTACTTAAATCCATTTACTAAATCCTAACTCCTAGTCCAAAATACTAACCTTAATTTTAAATCCTGATCTTAAGTTTAATCCTAAAGGACACAATCCTGCCCGGTGTATATATAAGACCAAATGACCACTTACATTTCTGCTGTCTATCACCTTATTTCTACACATTCCAGTTTCCACCAATTCAACTGTTTGCTACATTTTGATTATCTGAATATAAAACAACCGAAGTCCATCTTGAAAATCTGTCTCAGTGTTCTCCCATATTATGAAACCGAAAATGACAACGCCAGTTAACCAAATTTCGAGCACATAATTTTCAATATATATTGATAATACACTAGTGCTTTGGTTGACTGGAAATGTGATATTTGGTTTCATAAAGAACAATAAAAACAAATTTCCAGAATGGACTTGGGTCGTTTTTATATTCATATAGGCTCAATTTCTATGTTGCTATAGCATAATATCTGCTATTAAATTAACATATTCCGTGTGTATTTAGTTTGCAAATGATAACTAAATGCCATGGAGAAAAATAACTCTTTATACAATTTTACAACCAATATTCTTGTTTCTAAAATAAATTTTGCCGTTTCTCTGGTATTTTTATGGTAGACCTGTATTTTTCCTAATACCCTCGGCAATGTGCATCACACAACACCTATACTAGTGCCTGTAAAACATGATTTAATCATTAAATGGAATAATAATTTCACCCTCTCACAAAATAATACCATGTCTCTTTTGCGTCAGTTTATGTGCGCAGTTTATAATTATAAGTTTTAGTTGTAGAGGTATATTTCACAACAAACTTCTATCAAATTTGGTTTTCTTACATTTAGTTTGTACATATATACCTTTAAATTCACCAGTGTTACTTTGATAAATCACATCTAATCAAATTTTAAAAATAACTTCCACCCTTATTACGCCTTTCCGTGCCACACTCATAATAACCCATGCAGTGTGGAGGTTAATGTGTATATTTTGAAGTCATGTGGAGTAAATCCGGTTATTCCATCGTCTAAACGTTTTAAACGTTTTGCTAAATGAATCGTTGAAGTTTGCCTCGATAACATTTTTCCCTGTAAACCCATTCAGCAACAGGACTTCGTAAAATGTCGAGGCTTGCGGCGTATAGTTTACTGCTCATTAGCCCACACTCTACATGCCGTTAATTCACAAATACATATAATTATTTATCAACTTTAACAAAATATATTTTATTTCTCAATACTTACTCACCAGTGACGTCGATCCATATTTCGGATTGGGGAGGCAAAAGCGGAAAAGTATCAAAATTTTTCGGCGCGCTCCTCGCGCCAAATTGCATCACAGAAATTGCGCGCGAAGCGCACGGAAAAATTTAACATTCTAAAGGTTTAATAGTTCGGGGGGGGGTTCTGCTAAATTTAATGGATTTGTTGTGCTGTCCAATACGTTTTAGACATATCCTTGCATTACATATTATGAATTGTTCAAGTTGTCAACATTATGGGGGGGGGGCAAATCGATATGTTTGCCCTCCAATATTTTCATTGGGGTGGCGACTGCCCCATTTGCCGCCCCAGGATCGACGCCCCTGTTACCAGTCCCAACAAATTACAATATTCGCAATTATGCGCCACATGTATAGAACAACAAGAACAAACGAACGACATCAACGAATCAAAACAAACCAAACACATTATAGAAAAAATCACAAGATTAAACTGTAAGCAATCATGTCATTCCGACGGCCCCCCCCGCCATGTTACTGGACATGAAAAGTTGATAAGACTTCAAGGAAATGGAAAAAGTAAAGATTTAAAATTTGTTTTTATATAATTAAGCAAATGAAACATATGTAGAAGATTGCAGATGCATGAGTGGGGGTCACTTATCAAGGTTCTGTATCCAACCTAAAAATACGTAGGCCTAATACAAGAGATGAATCGAAAGTAAAATCAGACGAACTATCAAAATTGTAAAGGTCCTGGTGACGTAATGGATGGCGTTATTCAGTTTTATGACGTGACGACATTGATTGAACATTAAGAAAGGACTACGGATTATACATTGCAACCGTTGGTCGATTTCGCCTCTATGCTTGATGAATGGAGTGCATCGGTTTCTCGATGTCTAGTTGAAAAGTTCGATATGTTGCGTGATTGGTTACATTGACCATAAACTCATGCAAAAATGAAATTATATTTATTTCTTTGTCATGAATTGCTAAAGAATTGTAATAAATTTGGAGTATAATTCAATTCATTCATTCTTATTCATTCCATTCCAATCTATACATGGAAAATGCCGAATGTATTGGGCTAAAGTTTATATGAAATTTATGTGAATTTATCATCTGAATCATTATTATTAAATATTATTTTAAATTAATGCCTCTACACATATTTCATTATTATGTATTTAGTTTTAACTAAATAACTATAACAATTGATGTGTTGAGTGTATTATACGCAAAAAAAAATAGTGCACGTTATTATCATTAAAACAGACAAAATAATGAAAAGTAATATTGCATGAAAATCACCAGAACAAGGAAACATGCATGTTTTCATGCTCCATATCAAAATCCCTAATTTCGAATTTAATTTAATTTCGGTAACTATATACACACAACGAGGTCGGAATTCATTTATAAACACTGAAATACGTGACAGAATTGGAACTATTTTGTAGCGATCCGTTGTGTATTTGTTTAACGACGTCATTAGTGAATATAAATGACACCATAGTCAAACGTCTCAACAAATACACTAAATTGAACCCGTCTCTAATTATGAGATTATAATAATGAATTGCAAGTTGAAAACTAGAAATGAACTTCAGTTCCCAATCTGGGTATGTAACTAAGTCGACATCCGCTTGTAGGCACAAAAGAGGAATTTTGGTTGCTCGTGTGTGAAAAGGAATGCCTGACCGGCTTTTCTTATTATTGTACCTCACTCGAGTAGTGACTAACAAGTAGCTACACGGCCTTCGCGCAGTGTGAAGTTGGGTAATGTTGATAAAAATCACAACATTTTATACGTCGTTTACAGCCAGCTAGATCCGTGGTACCAATCAGAGTCGGTTTTTTAGTACGGTAATTAGTTACATGACGGAGAGATTTGTCCTTTGCACCCCTTTACCTCCATGTTTTGTCAAATATTTTGTCTGGCAGGCGACTTCTGACCAGAGCAATTAGGTGAGGTAAAACTCGTGTTGTGTAACTATTATGTGGATGTGAGTCTACAAATGCTGCCGGGGATTTCTGTCGCTAAACAGTACACTAAAATGAACCGCTGTTAATTTGATATGTCAGTTCAGGTCAAGGTTCTAACGTTTTAAACCATGTTAAACAGTAATCATGTCTGGCGTGTGTGTGAAACCGAAACGTAATTATGATACGGGCCGCGGAAGTAGCAATTTCTTTTGTGCATTACTTGGCGTATCACCGAACTGAACTATACAGTTATAACACGTACTGTGTAGTGTTATATAGTTTCAGTGGTATACACACCAACAGAATGTATTCCAACTCCAACACGTGGAAGTTATACACAGGGTGCCGTAACTCCGTGCGTACTTTGGTTCCGTGAAGTACCCATCATATAGATGAGGACTCTAGAGGTGTGGATCGGGGGGTGGGGTGGGAGGGGGTTGAATAATCGCCCCAATGGAAATTTCGGTGGGGGCCGTAAGTTGCCCCAGAAAAATATTTTGGGTTGGGGGGCAACTGTGTTGTTTTAGTCTTCCAAATAATTGTTGACAATTTCAATCGAATTCATAAACGTAAATGCAAGGATATGTTTCAAAAGCGCAAAGCAAGTGCAAGGTACGACAAAACCGTGGACAAAACCACTTTAACTCTACATAATAAAAATTATAGTAATTTAAATAATTTTAAAAATGTGCGCGTACCTTAATGCTCCTAAACGATTTTGACATTGTTCTTACTGTCGTCCTACCACACCAAAATTGATCTACGCGAACTGTATAAGTTGATTTTAGGCTGCTTATCGTACTCTTTACTAGTGATATGTTAAATCTGAATGATAATGCTGGCATGCTTCAACCAGGTTTGTGTCTTACAGTCTACAGAAGTGGCAATTTTTTTTTTTAAAATCAAGAAATAAAACTGGTTTGAACCAATTGCGATGCCTGAACTGAATACAAATGTTTTGAGTTGATAATTATTCGTATACTGTATTCTCAGAATGTTGGTCATTGTGTATGAATATAGTTGTACACAAAATTAAGATAACACCCTCGTGTGTTATTGTTGGCAGTGCCAAAATATAAAATGATCTTAAGAAGCATCGTTCCTATTGTTTTTATTTCCAGTTTACTTTATTAGTGCAGTTATATTGGTGTATTGTCTTTGTGTCTTATATTATGATAGTCCGTACCAATAAACAGGCCAGAGTGTGATATTATGCCATAGTTATTTTTTATTTTGTGCATTGACAATAAATCTTGGAAATCCTCTTGAACTTCCATGATCATCATTAATTGCCAAGTGTTAACTGTATTGGGCTTAAAAATCAATGTCACTCCTTTATTCTACAGATGAGCCCACGCAAACCTACAAAATTTGGCAATAGTCTGCAAGAGGTCACCTCTTACTGCCATTTCCGAGTGTGACAGCGTCCTCATATGGTGATCATCTTTACATTCTGCAATCTCCAGCTCTGCGTGCAAACTGATAAATCTCGATAATTCTAATACTGGCGCAAATTTTACAAGAAGAAGATAATAAAAAAAACCTGACCAAAGATGATGCTCAGTAGCTTCTTGAAATCCATATGTACTTGGTAGTTTTTGTTATGGTATTCTGATCTTTTACTCGGCAATACTTTGATATCCCGATCTCACTGTTAAAGCCACTTCCGGACCAAAAGGATGGCCCATCTTCGGATCTTAAACAATTTAATTATGGTCCAAACTTTGACTTGTCTAAGTTTCATAAACAACCTCGCTAAAAACATACGTGTGATATTTAGCTACTTCTATGCAAACGACGTGTAGTCGTCATCAGTGACGTGTCGACTTACTCTAGGAAGCCTTTCAACGGCAGAGACTTGAAGTTGGTGCTAGGTGCCAGATCACAAGCGAGAGAATAGCAAAACGCAAAAATGTCGGTAAGCAATAAACACCCTAACTTCAAAATTTCATTGACACAGGTCCGGAAAGGGGGGGGGGTAAGTGTCATTACAAGGTGTACACCATCGCGTGTGAAAAAAAAAAAAACGCGAGTAAAAAGGGGTTGTATTTCACGGCGACGATGTACTCGCGTACATTGAAAAGGGTAATCAAAAGGGACACCAGTCTCACTTTGATTAACACTTGGTGCTATCGGCCCACTGTGCGCCTAGAAAGAACATATCTTCCATAGCTTAAAATTTGAATGACAAACATCACTCGACTGTTCCTTTGAAAACGATATTAATCGAGAAATGCAAGAACACACTGAACCAGGTAATATGAAGTTAGAGTGTCTTGTCGTAACTCAGCAATTATTTTTTTTTATTTTTTTTATAGAAAACGTACATTTTTGTAAGGTTATCACAGCATAAGTCCAATCAACCCCAGCAACCCGAAAGTGTTACTTGGACAGAGACAAAACTCCGTCGAGACAAGTCTATCATTTCAATTTCATAATTCAGTACACGATATAACAATTAACATTTCTCTCAATCGTATCTGCCAAGATTAAAAGATCTTTCAAAATGACATTAACTTACTTTATTGATTTTATTCAATCGGCTCATCACGATGTCATAAATACTACGTGTACAATGTGTTTCCAATTCGAAATCAATTTACCCATTTTCCTCTCTGTGTTTTTACTTCTGAAAGAAGAATTTAACATTATGAACAAAACCATGGATAAACATTTTTAGAATTTCCAAAAACTTTAGTTGATGGCCAGCGACAACTATGAAAGTTAATATCGATATCATTTCTGTGTTTCATGTCAATATCAAACACAATTGCAAAAAAAAAAAAAATATACTTTTGAAATAAACCTTTTCACTATGCCAAATCTAATCATATAAAATTAACTTTAATTGGATACTATAATTCCAAGCCTATCCTTGTGTGATAAAAAAACTGTTATGGTTAGGTCGTGTTATCTCGGGTGGCATCAGGCCCTAAAAGAATCTGCATCTCGCAGCAAGCTAAAGGAGGCGGAGTCTCTGGGGTAGGGTAGCGTTGATGAGTTGGATGAGGATTTGTTGACAGAGCAATTGACCATTTTCGAGCCAGATCCGTCACAAAATCAATCATCAAAATCAATCACTAACGGAGTATTTTTTCTGAAAAATGTTATATCTTATTCAAACAAAACAAAAATACTGACCATAATTCGGACATCTTCGATAACTCTCTTGTAGGTATTAATTATCAGCGTCTGGTTCGACCGTGGGATGACCTATCAGGCCTGTGGTTGTTACACATCGTATGGAAGACCAAAAAGCAAGGGAATGCGGAAAGCGCCCTCACACTCGACAGAGTCTAGTAAATTGACCGAAGGCAATTCGCGAGCCACAACGGAGTCCATTCAACTCAAAGGTTAATGTGATAATGTCTTGTAACCAATACATTGTGCATCTCATTATTTGACAAAACACTATGAAAATATACGACGCCGAGCTGAAGACAACTAGTGACACTTTGTCGCCCGTGCAAGAGAAAGTACACTTGTAACACTACTGAGCACATTCTACCTTCTCTGAATGGTATACCATCGGCCGGTCAAAAGTATAGTTCGTCGTAAGTGTCCAATCTGGTATTTGTTAACAAGTTAATCGAAGACTGTCGACTTTATACCGACCACGTCATCTTCAGAAAAAAAAACATAACTTTGTTGCACACTTATGTCAAGGAGAGTTGCATGAACAACTCAAGAAAAGAGTAAAATATTGAAATGTTTTCCTTGCTCGCCTGGGGATAGAGTATAAACGTTTTCGCTTTAAAACTCATTAGGGCTGAAATTGTCATAGATACGATTAATGGGGCCTGCCAGACTGTCACTGTAATGAATTAATGATAGAAAATGAACTCCCTTCCATTTTCAAATCAAAATAAATGTGAGATTGTAGAAAATCATTAAAAGATTGTGTCAGGATGTGCAATGTCCAGTTACTTCCCTTCATTAATCCAAAACCAAAACGGTAGTTTAGTACTTAAAACGATGGTGTGTTGAAAGTCTGAGATCCCAATACTCATGATTTGTTGTTTTAATGAGAAAAACCTAACTTAATCGACATGTTACCAAATGTTGTTCTTTCTGTGATTTCCAATTTGCTCGAAAAAAAAACCTTTTGGCCGAATCGCGGTTTACTGAGTGCACCGTAGCAAGACCAGCGCAGCCCTCCATGATTGGTTAAACGGCTATCCCCTGCGCGACCTTTGCTATACGGCTGATCGACCATTTTGGAACCGGCAATCGTGCACGTTTGGACGTGCGGATGTTTTTTTGTATTTTGCTCCTGAGCAATTTTGAAAAAGGATGAATTTTAACCGTCCAGTATTTTCACACATAAACTCTAATTTTTTAACCCAAGTCTCTATGAGAGCGTGTTTATTATTATTAATCTTCCACATTGATATGATTTCAGCTGATTTTGATTCATATAATATTTTTTTGACAGTGTAAATCAATGACACAATCTTTCAGGGGGAAGAATTAGTTTTTTTTTCTAACCTTCATGTATTAGGTAGACCCACAGATTATTATTTTTGCCCCAAGTGGTAACGCAACGCGCTTTTTCAGCATATGGCGAGTTAATCGATAATAACTGGAGTTCGTCATAAACCGCCCACGAAAGGCTTTTAAAACATAGTGATGTACAAACTTGTATTTTTGGTATTTTTTGTTGAAACAATTTTACAATTAATACTTTTCAGTTCAGGTTTAGACATTTTTTGGAGGTGGGGTGGGGGTGGGTTGGGGTGGACGAGAAGGCTTCAGCTGTAATAGTATAGAGATAACATGCATGTGCATATATGATTATGTCGCATAGGTATGTGTAAATTATGAATATATTTGTATCTATATTATTAGCGAACTGACACAATCACTCCCTAGATTAAGGTGAATCTCCTATGGACCTGCTTCGACATTCTTACTTCCGGGTTCGATAAAACAACGCAGTCGTAATGGTGCAATCATTCACCTAGCAGCTCACGCCGGAAATACCAAACTCGAGTAACAGGAAGAACTGGATTCCAAGATGGCCGTGATCGATTGTCCCCCAAACACTCTCGGATCGGCCCAACTGGTATACACCGAAGGGCGGTTTCTCACTGAAACTCCGTCGGCTGGGCCTATCCCCCTCCCTCTCTCGGTCCACGTGCTCTGACGGATACCAAGATTGGGTGGTTATGACATCCCACAAGGCAGTCTCGTCTTCCCTACAACGCCTTACTCTCCCCGGCGAGTATGCCTGAAGACCCCGCGACCTTTTCCACCCAGACGTTTATAAACCCGGTCCGAGGGGTCTCTCAGTCAAACGAAAGAGCTAATGAACTTTTGGCAACGGTAAGGCGTTTTCGTGGAACTATCTTTCTTGATAACATTTGCTTCAAATTAACACGATTTTTAAATTAAGAAGCAGGACAGAATATATGCGTCGTGTGTCATCCAACTAAAGGTAATTGTCTTTTAAATTGAATTAAGACAGGAACCTGGGAGGCTTTTGTGATCAGTAACGAGTGCAACTCGAGTCCTGGGTATTTTAACTTTTCGAGAGGGCCTGTAAGAATTTTGTGATCTTAAGTAACATTTGTTTGTTAACTTGTTAACTTGAATAGTTCATTTCCTGCATGCCACAATGTGTCCAAACCGCAAGGGAGGCTCAAACCTCACTAAATTACCACAATGTGCGCTGGCTCTATGTTTTAATTGTATGTATGTTTTTGTCAAATTTAACTAGAATTCTAACATTTCAAAAAGTGACATTATTGATGGGGGGCAACTATCCAAAGGAACCTCCACCAATGCGCCAAATGGGATCTCAACAAGTAAGATAAATCAATTCTGAACAAAAGTACAACTGCTTGCAAAATCTAATGGCCGTGTACTGTTCCTCCACAGAATACTAACTAAAATACTGGTTGAGTTAGCTGAAGATGAAATGAGTGTAATGCTTAATATCTGGCACCCTGTATTTAACCCATTCCCTTGGTTTTACAACTTACATACCTCCATACTTTATAATTTCTATAATTTTTTTAATTACGTATAGCTCAAATGTCATAGTTCAATGTATTCGATTGTTGTCTGTGGATATTGTATGAAGAAATTTGTGAGTAACTGCAGAAACTCTGGCTTAAAGAAATAAATCTGACCTGCTAAAATTCGTGACATGATTCATTAATATTTGGGCATTGTCTAGTGCTCACAATGTGCATTTCCACCAATATAATTATTATAAACCAATCATGTAGTAACCATAGTTATAAATTGGTTGATTCTTCTATAAATATTCTTTGATTCGTTCTCACCATAAGTAAATAAGATACTATAATTTTCTTTCCTTCATTCTCAAAGTAATTTATCATAGTAATAAGATTCTATTAATTTTCTTAGCTTCGTTCTCATGTAAGTAAACGCATTAGTGATAAGATCGGTTGATAATTTTGATTAGCTCGTTCTCATGTAATATACCATCGTAATAGATTCTATTAATTTTCTTTGCTTCGTCTCAATGTTTAAACCAATAGTAACCACGATTGGTTCATTTCTTTCTTTGCTTGTTCCGGCAGGCATGAGAAGGTCCGGGAGAGAGGCGGCATCATCATCAGCTTTTTCATCATCTTCTCAATCTCATTCATGCATTGTCATCTAAGCATTCCTGACACCGTCATCAGTCCCCATCAATCCAGACGGGTTTATCGTCATGGATATTACGTGGCAGGAATTCAACGTTACAGGCCGGTGGGACGATAATGAATGACTTAATTGCGTACGTGCGTCCTTTCAACAATGCAAGCATGCAACTGCAATCAATCAATAAAATGTTCCTTTTCCAAAAATATAAATGTACAGTTCAATGCACCTCATATCAATCGTGATCACGTTGCATTGAACTTACTAATGTGTAATCGCATAAAGCTATATATAACGTTTGAATGCATTGAGCACCTTTTTCGGTATGTTACTTTTGACTACAGAACGCTAAGGAGACGTCACTTACGTTTGTTAAACGTAAAACTCTGATAATTGTTCTGTGTTGAAATTAACAGTAGTAAAAATAATAATAAAATAATAAATAATCTTGGGCATAAGCGTTGAAAATATCGATGCCTTACATAACAACAAAGTAATTATTTTATTACAAGAAGAAATAACAATACTAGGCAGTAGTAAATTGTAACTGTTTTGGTAATTTAAGGCTGTATGTGTTCGTTTGCAAAATCGGTAATTTACCGGTAAAATCAAGTGGATTTGATCCGACTTTTCAGTTTATTCAAGATTTTTGTATGCCTTCATTTTTGTGGCATATGATTTCAATGTTCGACTTATGCTTTGCAAAATGTTACAATCTGGCAGGCTGAATTTATACGAAAACATAGGAGGCAGATTCCCCGCAATGAGTGTTTTTTCCCCATAAGTCATCCCAATTTGAACGATCAATACTTGATATTTTAACTAGGAAAAACATGCATCCATAACCAAGCATGCCCAGGGTAAGCGCATTTCTTAAGTTGGAC
>JZLH01S0541592.1:39060-57884 GCA_001188425.1 Eucidaris tribuloides
CCTTAAGAAAAGCGTACCCTGGGCATCTTGTTGATGGATGCATGTTTTTCCTAGTTACAAATATCAGTATTATCGTTAAAATGGGATGACTTTGGGGAAAAAAACTCATTCGGACTTCTGCCTCCTATTTTTCGTATAATTTCAGCCTGCAGTTGTAACATTTTGCAACGCATAAGTCGAACATAAATATATGCACAAAAATGAAGGCATACAAAAATCCTTGAATAAATGAAAGTCGGATCAAATCCACTTATTTTACGGTAATACCGATTTTGCAACGAACACCTACAGCCTAAATTTACCAAAAACAGTTACAATTACTACTGTAGTATTGTTATTTCTCTTGTAAATAAATAATTTACTTTGTTGTTTGTAAAGCGCATCGATATTTCCAACGGTTATGCAAGATTATGTTATTATTTTATATTATTTTTACTACTGTTCATTTCAACACGAAAATTATCAGAGTTTTACGTTAACAACGTAAGTGACGTCTCCTAGCGTTTCTGTAGTCAAAAAGTAAACCATACCGAAAAAAGGTGCTCAATGCATTTCAAACGTTATATATAGCTTTATGTGATACACATAGTAAGTTCAATTGCAACGTGAGCACATTGATATGAGGTGCATTGAACTGGTACATCTATATTTGAAAAGGAACATTTTATTGATTGATTGCAGTTGCATGTTGCATGTTGAAAGACGCACGTACGCCAATTAAAGTCATTCTTATCGTCCCACCGCCTGTACGTTGATTCCTGCACGTAATATCCATGACGATAAACCCCCGTCTGGATTGATGGGGACTGATGAGGTGTCAGGAATGCTTAGATGAAACTGATGAATGAGATGTGAGAAGATGATGAAAGCTGCTGATGATGCCGCCTCCTCTCCCGGACACTTCCTCATGCCTGCCGAGAACCAAGCAAAGAAAGAAATGAACCAATCGTGTTACTATGGTTACAACATGAGAACGAAGCAAAGAAAATTAATAGAATCTATTACGATGGTTATTACATGAGAACGAAGCTAAGAAAATTATCAACAGATCTTATCACTATGGTTACTACATGAGAACGAAGCTAAGAAAATTAATAGAATCTTATTACTATGATAACTACTTGAGAATGAAGGAAAGAAAATTTATAGTATCTTATTACTATGGTGAGAACGAATCAAAGAATATTAATAGAATCAACCAATCTTATAACTATGGTTACTACATGATTGGGTTTATATAATTAATTGGTGGAACATGCACATCGTGAGCCACTAGACAATGCAAATATTAATGAATCCATGTCCACGATTTTAGCAGGTCAGAATTTATTTCTTTAAGCAGAAGTTTCTGCAGTTACTCACAAATTCTTCATACAATATCCACAGACAACAAATCGAATACATGAATATGACAATTGAGCTATACCGTAATTAAAACAAATTATAGAAATTATAAAGTATGGAGGTATGTAAAGTTGTAAACCAAGGAATTGGGTTAAATACAGGGGCCAGATATCGTAAGCATTATCATTATCTTCAGCTAACTCAACCAGTATTTAGTAGTATCTGTGGGAACAGTATCACGGCCATAGATTTGCAAGCAGTGTCTTTTGTTCAGAATTGATTTATCTACTTGTGAATTCCCATTGGCGCACTAGTGGAGGTTCCTTTGGATAGTTGCCCCACCCCCATTCAATAATGTCACTTTTATGAAATGATATAGAATTTCTAGTTTAAATTTGACAAAAACATACATACAATTAAAACATAGAGCCGCGCACAATTGTGGTAATTTAGGGAGGTTGAGCCTCCTTGCGGTTCTGACACATGTGGATGCAGAAAGGAAACTATCAAGCTTAACAAGTTAACAAACAAATGTTACTTTAAGATCACAAATTCTTACAGGCCCTCTCGAAAAGTAAAATACCCAGGACTCGAGTGCACTCGTACTGATCACAACAGCCTCCCAGGTTCCTGTCTTAATTCAATTTAAAGACAATTAATTAGTTGGATGACACACGACGCATATATTCCTGTCCTGCTTCTTAATTAAAAAACGTGTTAATTTGAAAGAAATGTTAATCAAAGAAGATAGTTCCACGAAACGCCCCTTACCCGTGCCAAAAGTCATTAGCTCTTGTCGTTTGATGAGAGACCCCTCGGGGTTTATAAACCGCTCTGGGTGAAAGGTCGCGGGGTCCGTTCCAGGCATACTCGGCCCGGGAGAGATAAGGCGTGTTAGGGAAGACGAGACTGCCTTGTGGGATGTCATAACCACCAATCTTGGTATCCGTCAGAGCCACGTGGACCAGAGAGAGGGGAGGGGGAGGCCCCAGCCGACGGGTTTCCAGGAGAACCGCTTCGGTGTATACCAAGTTGGGCCGATCCGAGAGTGTTGGCAATCGATCACGGCCAATCTTGGAATCCAGTTCTTCCTGTACTCGAGTTTGGATTTCCGGGTGAGCTGCTAGGTGAATGATTGCACCCATTACGAACTGCGTTGTTTTATCGAACCCGGAAGTAAGAAGGTCGAAGCAGGTCCATAGGAGATTCACCTTATCTAGGGAGCTGATTTTGTCAGCTTCCTAATAATATAGATACAAATATATTCATACATTTACACATACTATGGACATAATCATATATGCACATGATGTATCTCTATACTATTACAGCTGAAGCCTTCTCGTCCACCCCAACCCACCCCCACCCCACCTCCAAAAAATGTCTAAACCTGAACTGAAAAGTATTAATTGTAAAATTGTTTCAACAAAAAATACCAAAAATACAAGTTTGTACATCACTATGTTTTAAAAGCCTTTCGTGGGCGGTTTATGACGAACTCCAGTTATTATCGATTAACTCGCCATATGCTGAAAAAGCGCGTTGCGTTACCACTTGGGGCAAAAATAATAATCTGTGGGTCTACCTAATACATGAAGGTTAGAAAAAAAAACTAATTCTTCCCCCTGAAAGATTGTGTCATTGATTTACACTGTCAAAAAAATATTATATGAATCAAATCACAGCTGAAATCATATCAATCGTGGAAGATTAAAATAAATAAACACCTCTCATAGAGACTTGGGTGTAAAAATATTGAGTTATGGTGAAAATACTGGACGGTTGAAAACTTCATCCTTTTTCAAAATTCGCTCAGGAGCAAATACATACAAAAATCCGCGACGTCCAAAACGTGCACGATGCGTTCCAAAATGGTCCGATCAGCCGTACGTAGCAAAGGTCGCGCAGGGGATAGCCGTTAACGCAATCATGAGGGCTGCGCTGGCTTGCTACGGTGCATCAGTAACCGCGATTGGCGCAAGTTTTTTTCGAGGCAAATTGGAAATCACAGAAAGAACAACATTTGGTAACATGTCGTATAGTTTTCTCATAAAACACAAAATTCATGACGTATGGATCTCAGACTTTCAACACACCATTTGTAAGTACTAAACTACCGTTTGGTATTGATAATGAAGGGAAGTAATGGACTTGCACATCCCTGACACAATCTTTAATGATTTTCTACAATCTCACAATTTATTGCATTGAAAATGGAAGGGAGTTCATTTTCTTCATTAATCATTACAGTGACGTCTGGGCAGGCCCCATAATCGTATCTATACAATTCAGCCCTAATGAGTTTTAAAGACGAAAACGTTTATACTCTCATCCCCAGGGAGCAAGGAAAACATTTCAATATTTTACCTCTTTTCTGAGTTGTTCATGCATCTCCTTGACATAGTGTGCAACAAAGTTGTTTTTTTCTGAAGATGACGTGGTATCAAGTCGACAGTCTTCGATTAACTTGTTTAACAAATCAACCAGTTGGACATTACGACGAACATACTTCTTGACCGGCCCGACTGGTATACCATTCAGAGAAGGTAGAAATGTGCTCAGTAGTGTTACAAGTGTACTTTCTCTTGCCCGGGACAAAGTGTCCACTAGTTGTTTCAGCTCGGCGTCGTATATTTCATAGTGTTTGTCAAATAATGAGATGCACAATGTATTGGTTACAGCACATATCACATAACGCTTGAAGTTGAATGGACTCCCGTTGTGGCTCGCGAATGCCTTGGTCAGTTTACTAGCCTCTCGTGTGAGGGCGCTTTCCCATTCCTTGCTTTTTGTTGTCTTCATAAGATGTGTAACAACCACAGGCCTATGGTCATCCCACGTCGAACCAGACGCTGATATAATACCTACAAGAGAGTTATCGAAATGTCCGAATTATGGTCAGCTTTTTTGTTTTGTTTGAATAGATATAACATTTTCAGAAAAATACTTAGTGATTGATTTTGATGATTGTTTTGTGACGACTGGCCCGAAAATGGTCAATGCTGTCAACAATCCTCATCCAACTCTAACGCTACCCTAACCCCAGGAGACTCCGCCTCCTTAGCTTGCTGCGGATGCAGATTCTTTAGGGGCTGATGCCACCCCGAGATAACACGACCCTAACCATAACAGTTTTTTATCACATCAAGGATTAGGCTGGAATTATAGTATCCAATTAAAGTTAATTTTTATGATTAGCATTTGGCATAGTGAAAGGTTTATTTCAAAGTCATATTTTTTTTTTTTTGCAATTGTGTTTGCATCATTGACATGAAACAAAATGATATCGATATTAACTTTCTAGTTGTCGCTGTCATCAACTAAAGTTTTTGGAAATTTAAAATGTTATCCATGGTTTGTTCATAATGTTAATTCTTCTTCAGAAGTAAAAACACAGAGAAAATGGGTAAAATTGATTTCGAATTGAAACACATGGTACACGTGGTAATGATGACATCGTGATGAGCCGATTGAATAAAATCAATAAAAGTAAGTTAATGTCATTTTGAAAGATCTTTTATTTGGCAGATACGATTGAAGAGAAATGTTAATTGTTATTCGTGTACTGAATTATGAAATAAATGATAGACTGTCTCGACGGAGTTTTGTCTCTTGTCAGTAACACTTTGGGTGCTGGGTTGATTTGGACTTATGTGTATAACCTTACAAAAATGTACGCTTTTCTATAAAAAAAATAAAAAAAAATCAATTGCTGTTACGACAAGACACTCTAACTCATATACCTGGTTCAGTGTGTCTTCATTCTACGATAAATATCGTTGAAAGGAACGTCAGTGATGTTTGTCATTCAAATTAAAAAGTATGGAACTGATTGTCTTCTAGGCGCACCAGTGGGCCGATAGCACCCAAAGTGTTAATCAAAGTGAGACCTGTGTCCCCGTTTTGATACCCTTTTCAATGTACGCGAGTACATCGTCCGACCGTGAAATACAACCCTTTTTACTCGGTTTTTTTTTTTTTCACACGCGCATGGTGTACACCTTGTAATGACACTACCCCCCCCCCTTTCCCGGGACCTGTGTCAATGAAATTTTGAAGTTAGGGTGTTTATTGCTTACCGACATTTTTGCGTTTTGCTATCTTCTCTCGCTTGTGATCTGGCACCCTAGCACTCAACTTCAAGTCTCTGCTGTTGAAGGCTTCCTCGAGAAGTCGAACGTCACTGATGACGACTACACGTCGTTTGCATAGAAGGTAGCTAAATATCACACCGTATGTTTTAGCGAGGTGTTTATGAAACTTAGACAAGTCAAGTTTGGACCAAATTAAATTCGGTAAGATCCCGAAGATGGGCCATCCTTTTGGTCCCGGAAGTGGCTTTAACAGTGAGATCGGGATATCAAAGTATTGCGAGTAAAAGATCAGAATACCCATAACAAAACTACCAAGTACATATGGATTCAAGAAGCTACTGAGATCCATCTTTTGTCAGGTTTTTTTTATTATCTTCTTGAAAATTTGCGCAGTATAGAATATCGAGATTTATCAGTTGCACGGCAGAGCTGAGATGCAGAATGTAAAGATATCACCATATGAGGACGCTGTCACACTCGGAAATGGAGTAAGAGGTGAACCTCCTTGCAGACTATGCAAATTGTCAGGTTTGCGTGGCTCATCTGTAGAAATAAAGGAGTGACATGATTTTTAAGCCCAATACAGTTACACTTGGCAATAATGATGATCATGGAAGTTCAAGAGGTTCAAGATTTATTGTCATGCACAAAATAAAAAATAACTATGGCATAATATCACACTCTGGCTGTTTTGGTACGACTATATAATATAAGACACAAAGACAATACCAAATATAACTGACTAATAAAGTAAACTGAAATAAAAACAATAGGGACACCGATGCTTCTTAAGTCATTTTATATTTTGGCACTGCAACAATAACACACGAGAGTGTTATCTTAATTTTGTGTACAACTTATTCATACACATGACCAACATTTCTGAGAATACAAGTATACCGAATAATTTCAACTCAAAACCATTTGTTCAGTTCAGGCATCGGCAATTGGTTCAAACCAGTTTTATTTCTTGATTTAAAAAAAAAAATTGCACTTCTGTAGACTGTAAGACACAACCTGGGTTGAAGCATGCCAGCTATATCATCAGATTTAACAATCACTAGTAAGAGTAGATAGCAGCCTAAAAACAACTTATACAGTCGCGTAGATCAATTTTTCGGGTGGTAGGACGAAGTAAGAACAATGTCAAAATCGTAGACGCATTAAGTTACGCGCACATTTTAAAATTATTTAAATTACTATAATTTTATTATGTAGAGTTAAATGGTTTTGTCCACGGTTTTGTCGTACCTTGCACTGCTTTGCGCTTTTGAAACATATCCTTGCATTACGTTTTATGAATTGTTGAAATTGTCAAAATTATTGGGAGATAAAACAACACGTTTGCCCCCCAACCCAAAATATTTTCATGGGGGCAACTTACGGCCCCCACCGAAAATTTCCATTGGGGCGATTATCAACCCCCTCCCCACCCCACCCCCCGATCCACACCTCTGAGTCCTATCTATATGATGGGTCTTCACTGAACCAAAGTACGCACGGAGTTACGGACCCTGTGTAAACTTCCACGTGTGGAGTTGAATACATTCTGTTGGTGTGTATACCACTGAACTATATAACACTACACAGTACGTGTTATACTGTATAGTTCAGTGGTGTACGCCAGTATGCACAAAAGAAATCTGTACTTCCGCGGCCCGTATAATAATACGTTTCGGTTCACACCCACACGCCAGACATGATTACTGTTAACATGGTTAAAACGTAGACTTGACCTGACTGAATATCAAATTAAACAAGGTGTCATTTAGGGTACTGTTTGCGACAGAATCCCCGGCAGCATTCTGTAGACTCACATCAACATAATAGTACACAAACACGAGTTTACCTCACCTAATTGCTCTGGTCAGAAAGTCGCCTGCAGACAAAATATTGACAAAACATGGAGGTAAAGGGTGCAAAGGACAAACTCCTCTCCGTCATGTAACTAATACCGTACTAAAAACGACTCGAGGTACCACGTCTAGCTGTGTAAACGACAGTATAAAATGTGTGATTTTATCAACATACCCAACTCACACGTGCGCAAGGCCGTGTAGCTACTGTAGTCATACTCGAGTGAGGTACAATAATAGAAAAGCGGTCAGGCATTTCCTTTTCACACAAGAGCAACAAACTTCCTCTTTTGTGCCACAAGCGGATGTCGATAGTTACATACCAGATTGGGACCTGAAGTCATTCTAGTTTCAACTTGCAATTCATTATTATAATCTCATAATTAGACGACGGTTCATTAGTGTATTTGTTGAGACGTTTTGACTATTGGTATTATATTCACTAATGAACCGTCGTCTAAACAAATACACACGGATCGCTACAAAAATAGTTCCATTCTGTACGTACTTCAGTGTTTATAAATGAATTCCGACCTCTTGTTGTATATATTTACCCGAAATTAATTAAATTCGAAATAGGGATTTGATTTATGGGAGCATGAAAACATGCATGTTTCCTTGTTCTGGTATTTCATGCAATATTACTTTTATTATTTTGTTGTTTATGATAATAACGTGCACTATATTTTTTGCTATAATACACTCAACACATCAATTGTTATGTTATTTAGTTTAAAACTAAATAACATAATAATGAATATGTGTAGAGGGCATTAATTTAAAATAATATTTAATAATATTCAGATGATAAATTCACATAATTCATATAAACTTTAGCCCATACATTCGGATTTTCAATTATAGAATGGAATGGAATGAATGAATGAATGAATGAATGAATATAACTCAAATTTATTACAATTTTTAGCAATTCATGACAAAGAAATCAAATATATTTATTTTTGCATGAGTTATGGTCATGTAACCATCACGCAACATATCGAACTTTCAACTAGACATCGAGAAACGATCACTCCATTCATCAAGCATAAGAGGCGAAATCGACCAACGGTGTGCAATGTATAATCCGTAGTCCTTTCTTAATGTTCAATCAATGTCGTCACGTCATAAAACTGAATAACGCCATCATACGTCAGGACCTTTACAATTTGATAGTTCGTCTGATTTTATTTCGCATTCTCTCTGTATCAGGCTACGTATTTAGGTTGGATACAGAACCTGATAAGTGACCCACTCCTGCATCTGCAATCTTCTACAATGTTTCATTTGCTTAATTATATAAACAATTTAAATTTTTACTTTTTCCATTTCCTTTAAGTCTTATAATTTTCATGTCAGTAACATGGGGGGGGGGGCCGTCGGAATGACATGATTGTTACAGTAATCTGTGATTTTTTTTTCTATAATGTGTTTGGTTTGTTTTGTTGTTGATGTCGTCGTTGTTGTTGTTGTTCTATACATGTGCGCATACTTGCAATATGTAATTTGGTGTATAATGAACTTGATTCATACTTTGTATATCATTGTGGATATCATTGATGTCGAACGACTTACCTTTCAACATTAAAAAATATGTCTACTGCTGACACTATCAAAAACATGTTTAGCTGATTTTTTTTTAAGTTTGTATTGCGCAAGTATCAAAAAAAATCATATGTGCTATTATTATCATCTTTATTTCGCTTCCCGTTAAAGTTTTGATTTCTAACCTCTTATTTATTTTGCGTTTTGTATGGGCAAAAGGTCAAATCATGTCCAATTAAATTAAAGATTTTCTTCGAATAAAAAAAATGCAGTTTTACCTAACGATGTCAAATTAATCGCTGTTGTATAATTCTAATGTGAATACATGTATTGTATTGGGCCAACATGTACGGTAATTACAGTGCTGTTGATATTAGATCGATTTAAAAATCAAATTTACGAGAGCATGTTTCATTATTTTTTTCCACTTATATAACATAGGCATACTTTGGGCCTATGAATTTTCGATTGTGTGCCTTCCATTAATTTTGTTAATATCAAAATCTATGGTAGTATCTACGTTATTTATCGGTATGAAGACAGCAAAGAATATTGTCACAGGGAGACAATCCGATATTATCCGTTGCCGTGACGTGGTTGGGCAGAGCTATGTATAAAGGGTTCTGAAATTCAGAATGCTATAGCGCCATCTTGCGGTAAGCGGGATTTCGTCCTTCCTCTGGCTTCACCAATGAGCCAAAGAACCGAAAGATTTTTATTTAGTTTTATTTTTTATTATTATTATTATTATTACAGACAGACATTTTTCGATTATTTACTCATGGAGGTCTCTCTTCTACCTCCATGATTTACTGTACCGGATTTCAATTCAATTCGGTTCAATATATTTGCTTAAAAATCAACCAATTTCAAAATATATCCAGGTGATAAAAATCACAGGAATGGCCAGAAAGTTATAAACTTGGAGTAGGCAACCCCGAGGGCAACCCCTGTTTTCTGTAACAGTATATAAAACTTGTTCTTTGCTGAAATGCTCTGGATAAGAATGTTATCACCTAATGGAAGAGATAGTTTATGATTTAGGGTGCATTTGATGTCATGAGGGAGAAAATTTTTAACAAATTACCTGTTATAATATGTAGCTAACAAGTAACTGCCACGACATATCTAAACTCTAGAGGGTTTGAAAACATCACATCAACACCACCTCTGATCTGACCAATGAAGTTAGTGTAAATGCGAGTGGTAATACATGTAGTAATGAGGACAGCAAAGATGAATCTAATATTTCTTCTTGTCCTCATTCTTCCTTATCTTTGTTTCATCGAGATAAAATATACAAAAATATGATATAACAGAAATTTAATTTGCAAAAAATGTGTAAATAAAACATAGGGAACTACAAATAATATGCTGAAACATCTTAAGCAAAACGGTAGGCCTAAAAATCACCAAAATGAAAATTCAAAAAATACAATAAAAAATTATAAGAAGAAATTAAAGGCACTGTATAACAGTGTTTCCAGTTTAAAAAATCTGAGCTGCATGATTCCCCATGCTACCAGTGTCTTCGACATGGTCTAAAAATGAAGCCCTGAAAAAAAAATGGAGATGTTAAAAAACGAATCAGTAAAGTGCTTAAAAAGTAAAAATCATTGAGAGACCATTCCAGCTTTCCCCCATAGACTGCTGTGTTGCAGAATTTTCTATCGCCCGAATGGAAATTAATGTGCAATTTGTATCTGACACATATTGTACTAGTGACAGCATTACTGTTCCAAACTTTTGTGTTCTAAGGTGTTTATTTGTCCATTCAAACACTGTCAGATATGTCAGATAGCAAAGTTCGACAATCTTTTAAACGTGTCTTCCACAGTGTTATATAGCGTCTTTAAGAAATAAGAAATTCACTGAACAACTAGACAGAATATCATAGATATGATGATGACTATGATGATGATGATGATGATGATGACTATGATGATGATGATGATGATGATGATGATGATGATGATGATGATGATGATGATGATGATGATGAGTTCAAAAACTACTTACTGGATCGCGCTCAGTGTGTGTCCTTTAATGGAATTTTATCTAATTTTCATATAATAAAAGCTTTATTAATGATATTTGTGATTTAAATTTTACAGATAAGACTAAGCTTTGTCTTTATGCTGATGACGCGGCCCTGTTTTGTAAAGCTCGTGACAATGCTTCTGCTCAAACATTTTTACAATGCGAGTTTAATAAAATAATGAAATGGGTAAAGGATAATGACTTACAACTAAATTTGAATAAATGTAAGGTGATGTTGTTTGGAACTCGTAAGAAAATACATGGCAAACAAATTACTGTACATTTCGAAGATTGTACTTTTCAACAAGTTTATCAATATAAATATTTGGGTGTTATACTTGACAATTTTTTTAAGATATGACAAACACGTTGAAATGGTTTGTGGCAAAATCGCTATAGCTTTTGGCTACATTCGTCAAATTAAACATTACTTACCCCAAAATATAATGGCTATGCTTTACAATGGTTTATTACTCCCATATATTGATTATGGCTTGGTTATTTGGGGGAAATGTGCACAATATTTGTTATCCAAAGTACAAAAACTACAAAACAGATTTGCTCGAATTATATTAAATGTCGATTATTATACTTCGTACTCAGTTAGAATAGCAATCTTTTGTTGAAAGGGTGCATTATCAATTTTGTCTGTATATGTTTAAAATTATTAACGGACTTGCTCCAAATTACTTGAAAGATTTAATTACTTTTCGAACTCCATCTATATTTACTCGTTATGCCACAACTTGCCCATTATATATATACCAAAACCAAATACAGATTATTTCAAAAGATCATTTCAATACAATGGCTCTATTACCTGGAAAAACTTACCTCATTCTGTCAGGACATCCACTTCTATTATTTTTTTTAAAAGAAAGTGTCAAAATTCATTTTAACATTTGAACTTGCCTTTTGCCATATATCACTGCAGCACATATAATTATAACTCGATTATTTATCATCAATCTCGTTTTTTTTTTTTTACTATTTGCAATGTTTTTCTCTCTTTTTTTGTGTGTAATTATCATTTTTTGTATTATACGTTGTATTTGTAATTCTTTTATCATGTTTGTTTTTATTGTATGCAGGGCCCCTTGGGAGAACAGTTTTTATAACTGAAAGGGCAACCCTGTTTAAATAAAATTGCAATAAATATAAAAAAATGATGATAATAATAATAATAATAATAATAACAAATAAAAATCTACATCTACTGCT
Organism: Eucidaris tribuloides; assembly: GCA_001188425.1. Taxonomy (NCBI): domain Eukaryota; kingdom Metazoa; phylum Echinodermata; class Echinoidea; order Cidaroida; family Cidaridae; genus Eucidaris; species Eucidaris tribuloides. Next base: position 51,161 of record JZLH01S0541592.1, read on the forward strand.
ATTACTTCATCTATAACTTCTACTACTACTACTACTACTACTACTACTACTACTACTACTACTACTACTACTACTACTACTATTGTTGTTATTATTGCGGTGCATTATTACGTGTATTGGTAGTAGTAGTAGTAGTAGTAGTGGTAGTAGTAGTAGTAGTGGTAGTAGTAGTAGTAGTGGTAGTAGTAGTAGTAGTAGTAATAGTAGTAGTAGTAGTAGTAGTAGTAGTGGTAGTAGTAGTAGTAGTAGTGGTAGTAGTAGTAGTAGTGGTGGTAGTAGTAGTAGTAGTAGTAGTAGTAGTAGTAGTAGTGGTAGTAGTATTTATCATCATCATCATCCATGATATTTTGTCAAGTTGTTTGGTGAATTTCTTTCTGTAATTTAGTCGCTGACTACATGTATAGGCCTATCCACCGACCGGATCACCGTAAAAGAGGGAAAGTTTGTTGTAATATTTCATAATTCGCTAAAAGATCACGAAAATCAACTCTACGAGTGGTGAGTAAGGGGAGTGGTAGAAAATCAGTAGTAGTATGACACGCCCACTATCAGCGGCTCGTGCCTCGGTTTGTTTTGAATTTGAGAGGGCAACAAACTTTTCGCTCCGGTGAGAGCTGTGAACGGGGGAACCCATCCCTATTGCACCATGTTCAAAACGATCAACCAGCTTGTTTGAATGCATATAAAGTGACCTCCGGTGTCAAAGCCCAGTATGAAGTAGATTTTCAAATAATTGTAAATACAAAGTCATATTTCTTTGAAGTTTCTGCGAATTAATTTGTAAAAATTACTTTAAGAATCGTTTAAGGGATCCCGCTTTAAATATGGGTATTGCCACCCCCGAGTAACCTTTGACAAACCGCCTCGGGACAAAAGCGCCCGTCCGTTTTTTATCGATTGCTTGGAAGCCCGTCATGAGCTATACGCGTGCACACAAAAGTACCACAGAAAAGGCCTGCTATATGCCATCGATCTTCGGGCTGGCTTCGCCGACGTACGCCCGTCCGTCTGCCTTGCGTATGATGCTACATTGCACATAATTTTAAAACAGTTTGAGAAGGCAAATCACGTAAGTATTAGGTGTATTATTGTGTTTGAATATTAATAAAAATGATAATATAAATCTCAGAGTTAGATGGTTCAGGTTTTTTGTTGAACATTCTGTTTTGTTGTTGACATGATTGGCCTGACCTTCAGTTGAACCTCGGTCCCACATACTGAGAAACTTGTATCGAAACTTCAATCGTGTCCATTGCACAGCATGCGTACCGCCGTACGTCTTTTTAGATCTAAGTTAGAATCTACCCAAAATAATTTTTATCAGTTGTTCTGCAGCAGATCGATGAAGAATCATTTAATCATGATGATGTGTCCATTCACTTTTCATTCTATAGATAATACTATTTTTGTTTTTATGTGTACTTGTCTCTATAATGTTAATGCATTTTTTTTCTCCGGCTTTGCTTTGTACTTTTCACTCTTGCATATTGTCGTTTTAATCGGGGGCTTCTCATTTTTAACAATATTGACATCACTGCCCCCTCCACAAATGACGAATGGTCCAATATGTAGTGTTCGTGCGAAATTACTCAGCGTCTCACGCCGAGTAGATTTTTACACGCGAATGGCACGAGAAAAAATGAAATACAAATATTACATTTACAAAGCAGTTCTAACAGTTAGATCTAACGTTAGGTCAAATCATTACTCCTGCTGAATCTTATGGGATCAGCACATCTCTCCAACTTACTAGTTTTACTGACAAATCCCAGTTTTCTTCCAAACAGGCTTCTTTTGACTTTCCCACTCAAATCGGAACGAAACGTATTCAAAATTCCGTTGCAACTGCATCAAGTGTGTGCGATTGATCAGTCTAGTGCATGCGCGCACGCGATAACCCGTGCTTGCCTCTGATTTCTACAGGGATCTCTACTTACGCATCTACTCGGCATAAGACACCGAGTAAATTCGCATGAGCACTCCGTATTGGACCATCCGTCGTTTGTGGAGGGGGCAGACTGATGATGTGAATATGGTTAGAAATGAGAAGCCCCCGAATAAAACGACGGATTACATCAATCTAACTTTGTGGTGGCATTGTTTTTTTTTTATAAAAGTTGTGAATAAAATCAATTTAATTTGATTGATTCAGTATCATAATTGTATTTACCAATATTAATGTTCATATTTTTGTATCATATTCAATGACCAGTTTGAGGTTCAGGATATGTTGATATTTTTCAGCATTATTGCATGCACAGTACTCTCAATTCATTACTTCATAGTGTATAACTGTAAGGCCTAGGGATGGAGTCGAGGCCGACAGTTCCGAGTCACAAGGCTGCTGAAAAATTATTTTTCACATAGACTTTGTGCACTTGACGTAATCCAAGGCCTAGGCAAAGGCCAGAAAAATTTGGCTTCGAGGTCAGCCTCGACGCCATCTCTGATGACTGTATCCACATTTTCGTTCTTCATTCAACTGTGACTATATATGACTTTCAGTAACCGTATTAAGATACACCATGTATGCTGAAAATTGGAAATGCAATTGAGCATAGCATTTACAGTGTCTACTCGCTTCCAACCAAATTTGCTAAAAATGACTTGGAGATGATTTTCTGACTTGATACACTCCTTATGAACATACAAATTAATAGTTTATGTGTAATTTATGACAAACTTCGGGATCACTTTTTTTTGCACAATAGTCACACCTCTTTCATGCAACTCTTTCTGTTCTAAGAGCATGACCAAATGGTGATTTTTTTTAACATTTTGATCTTTTCTTGTACAAGTACATGTACATGTACTTCCTGTCATTTTTACGGAAACATACATTTCTTTTAGTTTTTTAGTTCTTACCATAAATTATTGTGATCTTTATATCATTTCTTGTATGAAAGATTTATTTTCGGGAACTAGTTGAGACTTGAGAGACCACTCCTGGTCCGACTTCCCGCCAATTTGGGTCTTTGAAAAAACACATTACATGTATAGCAAGATATGCTGAAATTTTTAGCCATTTTTTTTTTTTATAAATACAAGCATTTATTTCAGATATTGTCTTGGTATTTTATGGGGCGTTAGGGCCTACAGTTTATTGGGCGCACTATTTTAAAGGATATTTGTTAAATTATTCATTTTATAAGTCAATTCCATTAATTTACTAACAGAGGTGAAATTCCTGTCGCCCCCACTTTGAGCACTGTTAACTGTAAAACCTAACAGTATTACACACACAAAACCACAATAGGATTAGGAACAAGGTCAAAAAGAGATTAAAGTTAGTGAGAAAAATATTCAGTTAATTGTGGGCAGTTCTTGCATGGTTTCTGCACATCAACTAAACCTGGAACCATCCCCTTTATAGTTGTATCTCAAGCATAAAAACCCATTGAAGACTGTGTAAGTCAGTTATATGCATTGCTGACATAGTAGACAAACTTATTGTCCAAAGTATTTTACAAAACTTTGTCCTGCTGTTCAATCCTGTGTGTCTCTGTCAGTAGCAGGCTTAATTGGGATCTAACAATAGTTTTCTAGCTATTGTTGGGAGTAAAAAGTCTTGGGATATAGCCAAGGAAGTTGCTAATTGTAGGCCGAAAAAGAACTAATTATACTCCCACGGTACTTTGTGCTTTTATGTACAGTGTTGTGGCATGCAGTTTCTATAGTCATGATAGTTCACCATCACCTCTATGCCTTCACTGTTCAAAGCAAAATCTTCGCATTTTCATTCAAGAGCAAAAGTTTGGAAAGTAATAGCTAACATGGTAGTGTATGGTACATGTAAGTTATGGTGTATGATTGATAATGGAATTGTTCTCATGCCATTGTCAGTTTTTAGGACATTTGTTAACTTCTAGAAAATTGCACACTTTTGAAGTTTCAAGTCCTAAACTCTTTCCATTTTTTTTAAATGAAATATTAAAGGGAGAAGGAGCCAGCAATTACAGCTCGGCCTCGGTTATACGGCCATTGATTATACGGAGATCTCCATTATCCGGACAATGGACTTATCAGTCTTTGCCTGTAATTGATACACCTTTATCAGAAGTGTGCACATAAACCTACTGGGGGAAAAGTAAACATAGTAACACCTAAGTGTGGTCTGTTGCAATTTGCACATGGTGTGTGGGTTGTAAGGCTATAACTTATGACATGTATTAGACCTGCCCCTATACTAAGTACATTATCTCTTTTATCCGGCCATATCACTTATCCGGATGACTGCTGGTCCCAACATCGCCGGTTAACCGAGGCCGAACTGTAAAGGTAAATGACATGATTGGGGGTAGTCCTCAACTTGGGCTGAAACTACTCTAGAATCAAGTAAACTATGCAATCGGATTCTCCTGTGAAAATCTTGTAGTCGAACGTTGACTCATTCTAAAATAAACAATGTCAATATCACTCGTAGCACGGAAACCTGCTGTGTGGCTCTCTATGGGGCTTATTTTTATCGTCCCCGGATAAAATTAAGATACTCCTACATTATGTTTATGCTTGATTCTCCTTAAGTAAACAAATTACAGATAAATCCTCCCAGGTGGGAGATCCACTCCTGCTAGTGTATAGTTGGTATATATTTCAACTCATTTGGTTCTTGAGGCATTTTCAAGTGTTCCTAATCATGTCACTAACCTTTAACAGGCATAAGTTAAGAAAAAACAACATTGGGAGTATTGTGAGAATTATGGTACATGGTGATAAAGACAGCCTAAATAATGGGAACTGTGTGATGTACATGTACTCACCCTCAGCAAGGCCCTATACATGTAAATTAGTTCATTTGTGTTTTATTTTACGTCTTTGCAAGTTTTATCCCGGGATAAAACTTGCAGAAACAGCTGTAGGGGGAGGAGCTTATCGATTGAAACAGTGCATACATGTACATTACCACCACGCGACTATTATAAGTCGGGTGGCATGCATCAGTCACTCATGGTCAGCTCCAGACTAGTGCAAGTGCAATCTGAATGGTTGGCAAGAACTCAAAAATTTTCTGAACTTATGCCTGTTAGACTGTTAGTTGCCAGCTCCTTCTCCCTAAAGGCATTTAGACAATGTTTTCAGTAATGCAGAATTTGGATACAAAAGAAGCCATCCATATGCAATACATGTAATTAACCAAGTCACTTTTGGGCAATATTTGGAGCATGTAGGCCTACTGATATGATGTACAAAATTATTTTACAATAAAAAAAGTCTGCAACAAAATTGCTCACAATTGTATTTCTGCTTCTATGAGCATAATTTGTCTATTGTATGACTTGAGGACTTTTTGCAGAAATTCTGTGTCAAAACTTGGGATCAGGTAGAATCTGCACTATGCCTTGTGGGTGGCTTCCGATCTATGAATGAAGAAGGTGGGCTTGTCGTCACAAAGCAGTCCCAAGTGTGCATGCTTGATTGTGGAATGCTAGACCAAGCTCCTTGACTGGACTCACTCACACACTAGCCAGGCCTTAAAAAACCAGAACAGAGCTTGCTTTCATCTTTTCCTTTCATCAAAGCGTAAACCTTTTTAAAGACATTGTTACAAAGACTTACTTTCGTTATTAATTGTTTAGAGAAATCTCTCAGTTGTACTACCCAACAAGGGTAGTGATTGAATGCGGATTATTGAGTCCATCGTGGGAACAGAAAAGCAGCTGGGATAATGGTTTCCCGACAGTTGTGGTTCACACTATTGATGTCAAAAAAGCTAGTAAGGTGATCATCTCCCCAGAGTAGGTGGCCAGGAATTATCACTGATTATGTGATTGAGTGACGGCTTAACATCACACATCGCCAGGTAGATAATGTCAGCTAAGAATAAATACCATACCAATCCAGTAAGAAGTGAAAAAGTTGTAAGAATTTTAAAATTCTGTGTCGTGATGAAATCAGTGGGCATGAACCTGTTTCTCTATTGGAAAGCACACACTTATAACATGTGGACGCATAACATTATACCGCCCATAATCTTGACGACATAGTATGACCTCATCAGACCATTCCAGGTAAATGTCACGCGAGTCACGCGAATGTATCATGTCCACAAACGAAGATCGATAAAGCCAAGGGTAAATAGAATCAAAAATCAAGAAAATATTGGAGACCAGAATAACCATACATCTCATCAAGTTAATCAAATCATCGTAATACCTGACATAGTGACTCGGAGTAAGACGACATCATAGGCCGTGCACTACTAGACATCGCAATGACACAAGTATGGAATGGGCTGGCTGTACAGTATTGTAGTCCACAAAATTCTAAAGATAACAGAAGTTTTACCTAAGCTTTACAAATTCAAGTTGTTACACTATGCGATTTTAAAGATAATTTTCCCTCTTTTTCAGTCTTGATGCACCAACTTGCACTTACTAGTTTGTGTTAGCTTGCCCCCCTCGTACTCTCCTTGTAAAATCAAATCTTCCAAACACGTTCACCACCACCCACTTAGCCAACTCCTGTTATTGTACACACAGGCGCTTGAATGCAACACTGAAGCCCATTATATCAGTGTAGCAGTAGATTGGATGCGAGAGCAAATGCATATGACATCATATAATTAGGAACAAAAGATATTGAAAATAGCTTGCGAAGAAGCCAAATTGAGAATTTGAACACTATTGCAGATGATACTGACATAGGCTACATGTACATGTATTAGATATAGCAGTAATACCATTGGCTGAAAAGGATTTCCCCGAGGGGGGGGGGGGGGAGGGGG
>JZLH01S0541592.1:57909-72398 GCA_001188425.1 Eucidaris tribuloides
GTACAGAATAGAGATATCGAGGTTGTTGTGTTGAGTAGTTCAAAAAATATCGGTCTTTTGGGAAAATGACAAGATACTTTGAGATGAGATCGGGGGTGGGGGGGGTCGCTTTCACCGGTGTACGAAGCGTCAGGAAAAAATGCTATGAAGGTCTTTCGCCGTCGGCGTGTGACGTCTTTTGGGAAAAGGGAGTTTTTAGACCGTTCGTTGCGCTTGCTAATTAGGTAGCTTTACATGTCACGCATTTAGGGATACTAATTTGGTTATGTAGATTAGAGGCGATTTAGGGGGTGAATTTTTTGTGGAGTTAATAAATTTCCAAATGACATTAATTAGGAGAATTATTTATGAATTGTTAAGTGATTTATTTGTTGCGCAATGTAAATATGTTTAGATGAAATGACTGGGTGGGGTATAAAGTTAGTTGATTTCACTGTTAGCCACTTAGGGTATCAAATTAGTGATTCCCTGTACGGAGGCACTTAGGTTCAGATATAGTGGATTTGGTGGGAGTCAGTCATAGGGGTAGGTTGATTGTGTTGCATTAAGGGGTTGCAATTTGGTTATGTAGTTAGGCGTTTAGGGTGCATTTTGAGGTTGTATGACACGGGTGGGAGAGCAGGCGTGTGAGAGGAGGCCCACCTCGGGGGGTGTTGATGCTTAAATCAAATGAAGGCATTGTCTTAGTTCAAATGCATTTGTTCGTTAAATATGCTTATTTTAATGTCGATATGTTTAGTTTACCACGAAAAAGAAAAATCAATTGTGGTACTTTTTACTATAGGGAAGAGGGCTGATGTATGTTAACTGAGTAAAAAGTGGACAAGTAATATTCGTGATTTTACGCTTTTCGTTGTTAACTATAATACGCTCTACTAAAAGCATTGACATACACTATAGATAAATGTAGTATGCATTTTGAGTTGAAGGGTATTTGTATAATGAGTCCTAATGAAGTTTATAATTGAAATACAAATCATGTGAAAAGATATCAGACATCTTTTTGCGTTCTGGAAGGCGGAGAGATTATTCAATGCAGCGACCCAGGCAGAGGGGTGGAATATAAAAATTTAATTTTCTCGCTCTGTAGGTGGGGGTTTTTACTTAGCAGTAATTCGCTTAACTGCCGTACAGTATCGATTCTAAGCGATCTTTACTTCTTCATGGTCTAGAGTTTTTGGCAAGCCATGTAATGGAATGAAACCGTCGTTTGGGCAATTTGGCATTGTAAATAATGACAACTTTATATACTATGAAAGAATGAATGAATGGATGAATAATGAAATAATGTCTAGCTGTATCAATGAAGATGAATGAATGAATGAAGTGAATGAATGATGAATGATGATGAATGAATGAATAATGAATGAATGAGTTAGAAATGAATGAATGAATGAATGAACGATCACTCAGTATCGAGCATTAAAGAAATCGCGCAGTTAGATCCTGTTGTTCGTTTCATCAAATGTCTTATTGATAATGAATAAGCCACCATAGGTTACTCAGGCACCTCAAATTGAGGAGGTTTTTTTTTCTGCATCTCTGAATTGTAAACGCACAAAGACTAAGTTTTTCCACTTTATTCCATTTTGGATTACATTTGCACTCTAAGTCTTCTACAATTGTTTCATTTACTTAATTGTGATATATACATTTTGAATAACTTTGATTTATCAAATTGACAAATTAACTCCAAGTTCACTGCATTTTTATTGCATGCGAAGCTCTTGATTATAGTATTATACATCCGTAATACAACCGGAATCAGATCTTTAATTAACGGATCTCAAAATTCACTAAATTGATACTGTCGAAGGTGCCGTTTTACAGGTGTTGGTTCCATTGCTGCTAAACGAGCTTTTCAACATTAAAATGTTTTATTTTGCTTCCGTTTGATTTATTCAGTTACTCTTAAAGAAAACGAACATTTGACATACAGTGAACACATCTTATAATGAAAGTACCTTTTTGGTGTTAAACATTGTGGAGTTCAGTACAAAAAATTGTCAATTTGATATCTGAACTACATAGTAAGTGTTATATGGAAAATAAACACTAGAATAAAAAAAAAAAAAGTTTGGAAAGTTACTTCAATACAGTTATGCATGAATGAACAATGGGGAGTTTAATAGCTAATAAGGTTACACAAGTAAGTTAGTGGGAGAAATGGGGAGGTGAATCGATGAACGTTAGATTCAGCCTTTTTTGAAGCACTTAATAATCAGTTGAAATAAATTTTTCAGGCGTCATTTTTTAGACTTATCAAAGAAAATGGTAAGCAATGGGGAATCATGAGCTAGAAAATTTTAACTATGGTAAATTTACCAATACCTTTAAGAGCTAATGCATTAAATGCTTCGAAGGAATGGAAGAAATTTCGGCATTAAAGGATTCACTCATATTGAATATAAACTCTGCTAATATACGTAATGATCTACATACACTATTTTGAATAATTAAATTTATAAATTGATATGGTTTATAAATTGTTTACATCACGTGTAGATTGCTGCATATTTGTTTTGTTTGTTTGTTTGTTTTTTGTTTTAGGTTTTTTTGTTTACAATTCAGTGTTTTGACAGTATTTGTAAATTAAAACCCCAGTTTGTGTAAATTGTTTGTTCTGAAATGTGTTGTATTACTGAGCTCTGTAAAAGGCACCTGAGTGGGTATCAGCTGTTTGTTTAGATTTTTGTATAATATTACATTGGAATTTATAATTTTCATTCTTTAAAAATTGAGCGGAATTATAATACGTTTTATTTGCGTTTTGTATGGGCAAATATTCGAGAATTTTGGAAATGTCATGTTAAATTAAAGTGAAGGATAACATTGTGGAGCTTCAATTTAAAAAATTGTCAAACTTTGATATTAGTAATAGTAGTGTCAAATGGAAATAAAACCCAAAAGAAAGTTTGGAAGTTACATGCAATGGCAAGTATAGATGAATAAACATAAAACTTGGGCGAGTTTTATTAACTAGGTGTAACAAGTAGTTCTATGGAGGAAATGGGGAAGTGAATGATGGTCACTTACGATGTTACTTTTTAACACTAAATATATTTTGAAATACAATTTTTTCAGGGCTTCATTTTTAGCCTATAAAGACACTGGTGGAATGGGGAATCATGCGCTCAGATTTTTTTAAACTGTGGTAAATGTAAGGCCATTACGGTTAATTGAAGATTTCCTCGAAAAATAATTGTAGTATAGCCAATGTAATGTAATTAATCAAAGCCCAATAGGAAATTCATTAAAAATCAATTCACGTAATCATGTCGCATTATTTAATTCCATTTATAATAATAAGGTACTTGGCTATGAATTTATGTGTGCCTGTAATAATATTGTTATCGTCGTCATTTACCGCTGTGAGACGTAAATCCGATATCTTGGCCGTATGTTGGAATACCTACGTCTGACGTTGGGAAGGCTAATAGGCATTTGTGAAGCGAGTCTATTCACATTTCCATTACATGCAGGGAGCCCAAGACAGACCGCGAACAGAACCGAAGATGTTATTTATTTATTATTTACTTATTTATTTATCTATTTCGTTATTTATTTATGTATTTAGTATTTATGTATTAGTATTTATGTATTTTGTTGTATTATGTAATGTATGTATGTAGTATGTATGTTCGTTATGCTATGTATGATGTATGTATGTTGTATTTTTTATTTATGTATTCCTTCATTATTTATTTATTATTTATTATTTATTTTAGTAATGTATGTATTTTTATTATTTATTTATTTTTATTTTTATTATTATTTATTTAATTTATTTTATTATGTATTTATTTATTTAAAGATATTTGTGAAATGGTGGGATAGAATGTTATCACCAAATGAAGTGATAATTTGTATAACTTTGGGGTGCATTCGACTGTAATAGGAGAAAACTTTTAACCAAGTACTCTTTTATTATGTAGGTAACAATATTACAGTTAAAACGAGATATCTATATTTTAAAACTCTAGAGGGTTTGAAAAATATGCACCAACACACTTGCTTGAACATATTTAAGGACAAATGATGTTATGAGTGAAGAGAGTGGTAGTAATTTGAGTAATGATGTTATGACGAAATCAATAATTTCTTTGTCTCAATGTTTTTTCACTTTGTTATCAAAATATGACAGAAATATGATATAAAGTAATTTAATTGATAAAATTGTAAAAAACCAAGGACTGGAAATAAGCTGAACATTAAGCAACAGTAAAACTTACTACTAAGTGGGTACTACTAGATATATTATATTATTATTACTATTAATAACTACACTATGCTTATAAAATTATTGGAAGTAAGTATAAGTAGTAGTATTAGTAGTAGTAGTAGTAGTAATAGTAGTGTTAGTAGTAGTAAGTAGTAATAGTAGTAGTCAGTAGTATTAGTAGTAGTATATAAGTAGTAGAGTAAGTAGTAGTATATAAGTAGTAGTAGTAGTAGTAGTGTTAGTAGTAGTAGTAGTAGCAGTTAGTATTGATAGTAGTATAATAATAATAAGTACTATAGTATATGTAGTAGTTTGTAGTTTGTAGTAGGCATAGTAGTAGTAGTATAGTAGTAGTAGTAGTAGTAGTATTGTGTAGTTGTGGTAGTAGAGTGTAGTAGTAGTAGTAGTATAGTAGAAGTAAGTAGGTAGTAGTAGTAGTAGTAGTCCCGAGTAGTAGTAGTAACGTATAGTAGTACTACTTGTATTATTATGTTATATTATTATTATATTATCATCCATAAATCATCATAATTATATGAAGCTTATCATCATGATATTCTGCAAGTTGTTAAATGAATTTTTCTGTCATTCAGCTGCTGAACTATAGGTATTCCCGACCCGATCACCGTAAAATAGTGGGGGAAAGTAAGTTGTAATTAATTAATATCGCTTGAAAGACCAACGAAAATCAACCTACGAGTGGTGAGTAGGGGAGTGTAGAAAATCGAGTATATGAACGCATATCCGACTCGACTCGTCTGGTTTGTTTTGAAATTTGAGAGGGCACAAACTTGTCCGATAAGAAGCCTGTGCCGGGGGAACCCCATCTCTATGGTATCATGTTAAAAACGATCAACATTGTTTGAATCATAAAAGTACCTCGTGTCAAGCCAGTATGAAGTAGATTTTTAAAATAATGTAAAAATAAAATCATAATTTCTTTGAATTTTGGGAATTAATATTGTAAAAATAACTTTGGGGGAGAATCGTTAAGGGATCCGCTTTAAATATGGTATTGGACCCCGAGTAATTTGCAAACGGCTACGACAAAGCGCCGTCGTTTTTATGATGCTGGGAAAGCCGTCATGCAGCTATACGCGTGCAACAAAAGTACACAGAAAGTGCTGATAGGGGGGGGGCATGAATGCATCGATGTTGCGCTGGCGTTGGCGAGTAGCCGTGCCTCTGCTGCGATGATCTAATTGCAATAATTTTAAAACAGTTTGAGACAGGAAAATAAGTAATATTGAAGGTTATTATGTGTTTGAATATTTAAAATTAAAAAAATGATAATATAAATTAGAGTTAGAATGTTTCAGGTTGTGTTGAACATTCTGTTTGTTGTTGAGAATGATTGATGACTCAGTTAACCTCGTCCAGCATACTGAGAAACTGTATGAAATTTCAATCGTGTTAATGCACAGCATGCGTACGTGTAGATTAACTTACGTCTTTTTAGATCTAGTTAGAATCTACCAAATAAATTTTAAATAGTTGTTCTGCCAGGTCGATGAAAGAATCATTTAATCATGATGATGTGTCATCCACTTGTTCATTTGCTAGAGTATTAAAATTTTGTTTTTATTGTAACAATAGATCTCGTTAAGATGATTTTTTCTCTTTGTAATTGTACTTTACTCTGATTCGTTATTAATCGGGGCTTCTCAATTTAAAAAAAAGATTGATCATGCCCCTCAAAAAATGCGATGGGAATATGTATGTTCGGGCGAAATTCTCGGTTCCGCCGAGTAGAATTTTAACACGCGAATGAGCAGAGAAAAAGAAATACAAATATTACATTTTCAAGCAGTTCTAAGTTAGATTAACAGTTACATGTAGTAATCATAGACGAAAATAGAATTATCGTGAAATTAGACGTGACGGGGTCTGTCCGTTTTCTTCGCGGAACTTCTCATTTTAGGTATTTTTTAACGTTTTTTTAGGCAGTCCCTCATACAAAGAAGACGAGCTAACAAGTATTTCATGCGTGAATTCAGGTCAAATTACGTTACTGAATATGTTGCCGCAATTGCTGCAAGGAGCTGCATTTGTACTCACGAGGTTTCACAACAGTTATTCAAATATAAAAAGGATACAACATTTTTGAACTTGCGATGTAGTGTTTGAAGAATTATGGCTCTTTTGGGATTCAGGTGTTGTTGACAAAGATCCTAAAGGTGCGTGAGTGGGAGCGCTGGGTGATGATCTACGGCTACGAAGTGGTATAAGTAATCCTCCATTCTCTATGGTAGGTGTGTTGAAAGAATTTTTCAAATTTTCAAGACAATTTTTGTACGTTTAGAATTAATTTGTTTCATTTTGTAGTAAACATGTACTGGAAGGCATTTTCAAATTGGGAAGTAACAATGTTATCCCCCAAAGATATGTGCAGATAATTTAGGGTCTTTTTCTGCATGTTGTTGATCAGCAGCAGAAATGTAGTACAACAGGACTGTTCATCACGGGCATAATAGTTCATTGGCTAACACAAAAAGATGAAGTGGTGAAGGGTACTTTGAGAGCTGCGGGGTTATCCTGTTGGATATGAGAAAAAAAATGTACAGGTGCGAAATCCCCACGTTTGAAATATTGTATGTAATGGACTCATCTGATCACCAATTTGTGGAAATGACGGGGCAGAGAAGATTTGTTTTTGTTTTCTAGGTGTGACACGTCCATTATATCAAAGTCGTTTTGGGAAAAAAGATGAGAATACGATGAGCTTAATTTTGATACCAGAAATTCAAGGCCATTTTTACGCCGCAGGATAAATTTAAAAGGTTGAAAAGGTGAGATTGATGACAAAGTATGACATTTTATTAGTTGTGCATACAGCATGGATTGTGCATTGACAATATGTATACATTATAACAAGAAAATGTGATAGGCATTCAGACACCCTATTATGGTATAACATGTAATACTGACAAGCCGGATAGTACGAAAGTGACGGACGCGCCGTGTCGTACTCATGTACATGATACGACTCGTAGTCGTAGATCATAACGCGCGCAAGCACTTACGGTTTAGGACTTGGTTGAAAAACGAAACGTGAATAAAAGAAGCCATAAAATTACTTCAAACACTGAACATCGCAAGTAAAAATGTGTATCTTTATAATATGTGAATAATTGTTGTGAAGACCTCGTGAGTACAAACATGCAGCTCCTGGTCAGCAATTCGCACTGACAAGAATAGTTCGTAAGTAAATTTGACGTGAATTAATCGATGAAATATGCTGGTAGTGGTCTGTCCTTTGTATGGAGGGATGACTAAAAAAACGAAAAAATACTAAAAAGAGAAGTCCAGAAGAAACGGACAGACCGTGTCTAGGTGAGTAATGTTCGTGAGACTACGTCTGGCTACAGCGGACTTCTTATAAGCCGGAAGTAAGTCAATTGCGTAACGACGGGGCGACTGTAATTGGGATATAGGTCAATAATATCGTTTTTTTAGTCGGGGGACCTTTTGAGACAATGAAATACATTATTAGAATAACATGCCCACAAATTTTGGAAAAATGATGAAATAGTCATGTAAATCAGGACAATTACCTAGGGCCCCGATCGGAAAAGAATCAGCCGACGCATTCGAGTAAACATCGCATCTTTGTTTTACTCTAGTACTTCGAGATCCGCATGTTTGCTGGCTCTGATTGGCCGAAGTTTGATGAATGAAATGGTAAGATGTGATTGGCCGGTTCAAGCGTGAAGATCATTCAATCACGCATGAAAAATCGCTGTACGCTGTGGTATTTCTTCCGAAAAAGAGTAATAAACTTATTTTTTAAGTCGAAGTGGTAACTATCGATTGTTGAGAATTTCAAAGTTAGTATATGTTGTAAAATTTAGGATTTTGGTTCATTTTTTTGTTGTAATGTTTGGTGAGGTAAGCTCACCGAAATGTCATAAGGGAAAGTGGTTTAAGGGCTGCGAGACGGTGCTACGTAAAAAGATTGGAAGGATTCGGCCGTGGAGAGCAGCTAGGAGAAGATTGAAGGAAATTGTAAAAACTGGCCTTGAACGGGGCGGATTTTTCAGTCTAGAAAATATTTATGTGCTGAATGTATGGGATCAGCAATCTCTCCAAACTTATAGTTACTGGCAAATACAGTTCCTTTCAAGCAGGTCTTTTGAATTTCCCAGCTCAATAGAAACGAAGTATTCAAAATTTCCTGTTCAAAATAAAGTTTTTTTCGGGGACTATTTAGAAGAGCCACTCCTGTCGACTCCCCAATCTTGGGTCATTATGAAAAAAACACATTAATGTAGCTGATTCGAAACGTCTAAGACGTTCAAATACGAGACGTTAAAAAGAAAAAGTTTTGTAATTTTACAATCCGTTTAAAGTTAATTAATCAACATATGGAAATACCAGTTACTGATAAGTTGATGAATTTTAATGCTTTTGGCCATGGTTTTATGACTCAATTTATGTATAAATACCAACTGCTGTGTTTCAAACGCCACCACAGACTATTAACCAGTCTCTTCCGTTATTCTATGACACTTTAGTTCGTCAACAAAAGGTTCAAATAGTCTGTATAGGAAGACTAGTTCGTAATTAAGATTGACACAATTGCATTAATTAAGTTAAAATTGATAAGAACTGTAGAAAGAGATAGTTGAAACACGCTCGCATATAACAATTGAATTCTAATTGTAAGAGAAAAGGATGGCAGAAATTATTATTCTAGAATTGAAAATCTTTCATAACTATTACATTGCAATAACATTGCTGTCGATCTGATGTTAAGGTTTTGTGACATTTATGTTATTATCTCTTCACATGAAGCTGAGACATGTGTGACGACTGGTGAAGCCGTAACTAAGTCTCGTCCTGTGCTGCTTTGTTATCAACTGATTATGGACAGTGTAGTTTATTGTTAATTCAATATAAGAACCCATAAATTAAAGTTAGTTTAAATCTGGTTTGAATACGTGTTATGTCAGTTCAAAACGTTCAGCGATCTCAAATCTTAATGATGTGCAGGCTTAGATTAAATGTGCATGTATAGCAAGATATGCTGAATTTTTTAGCCATTTTTTTAAAAAAAATAAATACAAGCATTTATTTCAGATATTGTCTTGGTATTTTGTGGGGCGTTAGGGCCTACAGTTTATTGGGCACACTATTTTCATTTTATAAATCAATTCCATTAATTTACTAACAGAGGTGAAATTCCTGTCGCCCCCACTTTGAGCACTGTTAACTGTAAAACCTAACAGTATTACACACACAAAACCACAATAGGAACAAGGTCAAAAAGAGATTAAAGTTAGTGAAAAAAATATTCAGTTAATTGTGGGCAGTTCTTGCATGGTTTCTGCACATCAACTAAACCTGGAACCATCCCCTTTATAGTTGTAGCTCAAGCATAAAAACCCATTGAAGACTGTAAGTCAGTTATATGCATTGCTGACATAGCAGACAAACTTATTGTCCAAAGTATTTTACAAAACTTTGTCCTGCTGTTCAATCCTGTGTGTCTCTGTCAGTAGCAGGCTTAATTGGGATCTAACAATAGTTTTCTAGCTATTGTTAGGAGTAAAAAGTCTTGGGATATAGCCAAGGAAGTTGCTAATTGTAGGCCGAAAAAGACTAATTATACTCCACGGTACTTTGTACTTAATGTACCGTGTTGTGGCATGCCGTTTCATAGTCATGATAGTTCACCATCACCTCTATGCCTTCACTGTTCAAAGCAAATCTTTGCATTTTCATTCAGAGCAAAAGTTTGGACAGTAATAGCTAACATGGTAGTGTATGGTACATGTAAGTTATGGTGTATGATTGATAATGGAATTGTTCTCATGCCATTGTCAGTTTTTAGGACATTTGTTAATTTCAAGAAAATTGCACACTTTTGAAGTTTCAAGTCCTAAACTCTTTCCATTTTTTTAAAGTGAAATATCAAAGGGAGAAGGAGCCAGCAATTAAAGGTATTTAAAATGACATGATTGGGGGTAGTCCTCAACTTGGGCTGAAACTACTCTAGAATCAAGTAAATTATGCAATCGGATTCTCCTGTGAAAATCTTGTAGTCAAATGTTGACTCATTCTAAAATAAACAATGTCAATATCACTCGTAGCACGGAAACCTGCTGTGTGGCTCTCTATGGGGCTTATTTTTATCGTCCCCGGATAAAATTAAGATACTCCTATGTTTATGCTTGATTTTCCTTAAGTAAACAAATTAGACAAATCCTCCCAGGTGGGAGATCCACTCCTGATAGTGTATAGTTGGTATATATTTCAACTCATTTGGTTCTTGAGGCATTTTCAAGTGTTCCCAATCATAAGTTAAGAAAAAACATGACATTGGGAATATTGTGAGAATTATGGTACATGGTGATAAAGACAGCCTAAATAATGGGAACTGTGTGATACATATACTCACCCTCAGCAAGGCCCTATACATGTAAATTAGTTCATTTGTGTTTTATTTTACGTCTTTGCAAGTTTTATCCCAGGATAAAACTTGCAAAAACAGCTGTAGGGGGAGGAGCTTATCGATTGAAACAGTGCATACATGTACATTACCACCACGCGACTATTATACGTCGGGTGGCATGCATCAGTCACTCATGGTCAGCTCCAGACTAGTGCAAGTGCGATCTGAGTGGTTGGCAAGAACTCAAAAATTTTCTGAACTTATGCCTGTTAGACTGTTAGTTGCCAGCTCCTTCTCCCTAAAGGCATTTAGACAATGCTTTCAGTAATGCAGAATTTGGATACAAAAGAAGCCATCCATATGCAATACATGTAATTAACCAAGTCACTTTTGGGCAATATTTGGAGCATGTAGGCCTACTGATATGATGTACAAAATCATTTTACAAATAAAAAAAGTCTGCAACAAAATTGCTCACAATTGTATTTCTGCTTCTATGAGCATAATTTGTCTAATGTATGACTTGAGAACTTTTGCAGAAATTCTGTGTCAAAAACTTGGGATCAGGTAGAATCTGCACTATGCCTTGTGGGTGGCTTCCAATCTATGAATGAAGAAGGTGGGCGTGTTGTCGCAAAGCAGTCCCAAGTGTGTATGCTTGATTGTGGAATGCTAGACCAAGCTCCTTGGCTGGACTCACTCACACACTAGCCAGGCCTTAAAAACCAGAACAGAGCTTGCTTTCATCTTTTTCCTTTCATCAAAGCGTAAACCTTTTTAAAGACATTGTTACAAAGACTTACTTTCGTTATTAATTGTTTAGAGAAATCTCTCAGTTGTACTACCCAACAAGGGTAGTGATTGAATGTGGATTATTGAGTCGTGGGAACAGAAAAGCACTGTAATGGTTTCCCAGTGTGGTTCACCTATTGTGTCAAAAAGCTGTAGTGATCTCCCAGAGTGCCGGATTATACTGATTATGTGATTGTGACCTTAACTCATCGCCAGGTAGATTGTCACTAGAATTAAATACCATACCAACTCAGTAAAAAGTGAAAGTTGTAAAATGTTTTAAATTCTGTGTCGTGTGAATGGTGGGCGTACTGTTTTCTGCTATGCCACACCCTTATAACATGGACCTACATTACGCCCATTCTTACCAGTATGCCTATCAGCCATTCCAGGTAAATGTCACGCGAGTCACGCATGTTTCATGTCACACAAGTCGTAAATAAGGGTATAGATCAAAATCGAGAAAATATTGGCGAATCCAATACTTGATCAAGTTAATCAATCATCTATACCCTGACATGTGACTCGTAAGACACATCATGCGTGACTACTGACTCGCGTGACACAAGTATGGAATGGCTGCCATACAGTATTGTGTCCACAAAATTCTAAGATGAAGAAGTTTTCTAACTTTACAAATTCAAGTTGTTCACTTGCATTTTAGTATATTCCTCTTTTTCAGTCTTGATGACACACACATTGCTCTTCTAGTTTGTGTTAGCTCGCCTAATAGTACTTCCTTGGTAAAATCATCTTCCAACACTTCCGCACCCCCGTAGCCACTCCCTGTTATTGTACACAGCACTTGATCAACACTAGCCATGTTCAGACGTGGGTTCCTAGTCAGAGTAAAATTTTATTACCCAGCAATGAAAATTCCAAAGATCTTTATCTTATCACGACCCAGTGTCCACACGACGGATCACCAGAGAAATCTGACGCAGTTTAACCCACGTGCCTTCGCTGGGTAATCATCGCGGGGGGGGGGGGTGGGTGGGGGGGGGGGGAGGGGGGGGGGGGGGGGGGAGGGGGGGGGGGGGGGGGGGGGGGGGGGGGGGGGGGGGGGTAGAGAGTAACTTCCGGAAGTGCTTACGATTAACCACGCGATAGAGTAAACAAACCTTTTAAGCTTACCTATGGAAAATTATACATAAGGTCATAGATACTCCGAGTGCAGCTCGTACTCGCGTCCGCACGGGCAATTTACTCAGACCGGCAAGTCGTGATAGCGAGATACTCCTGGAAAAAACCAGGAGTATCTTGGTCGGAGGAAGCTTGGAGGAACTTACTCCGACCTCTGTCCAGACGGGCACTACTCCGACATTTCCTCCGACCTTACTCCGACTGGGCTTCCTCCGACCCTTCCTCCGACCTTACTCCGACCGAAACAGCCTGCGTCTGAACGCGGCTACTGAAGCTTATTCAGTGTACAGTAGTTAGTGACAATGCATTGACATCATTAATTGGGAACAAATGTTTGAAAATGCTTCGAGAACCAAATTGAGTTTGAACACATTGCGTGATACTCAATAGGTACCTAGTACTAGTATACAGTATACCTTGGCTGGAAGGATTTCTTATGAATTTGTTTACTTGGGGAAGGGGGAACAAGCATAAATTATTTAAAGTGATAGGCTATTAAACATTGTGGAGTTTCAATTTAAAAAATTGTCAAATTTTGATATCTGAACTACTGTGTTCATATGGACAAATAAACACCCTAGAATAAAAAAAAGTTCGGAAAGTTACACTGCCAATGGCAAGTTACGCATGAATAAACAATTAAAACTCGGGGCGAGTTTAAATAGCGTAGGTGTACACATAGTAAGTCTATGGGAGAAAGTGGGCAGGTGAATCCGATCAACTTACGATTTTCACTTTTTTATTAAAAGCACTAAATAATCATTTTGAAATACAATTTTTTCAGGGCATCATTTTTTTGACCTTATCAAAGACAATGGTAGCATGGGGAATCATGTAGCTCAGATTTTTTTAACTGTGGTAAATGTTAGCCAATACCTTTAATATAACTTTTCCAAATATACATCAAATTTGCCTGTCACAAGGAATACTGATCACACTTTAAACAGTCTTGTTACAAAATGAGGACTCTCCAATCATGCCATTTCCCTTTAACCTACACATGTATTGGAGACTAAAGAGATATCTCCGGCTGGGGTCTATGGAGAATGCATGTTCGTCTGCAACGGGGTAAACCTATGAACTAAACACTATCATTTGTGTGTGGACAGACGAAAAGTGGACTATTGACCACACACATGGGCATGTACGTTCTAAAGAGGGTTTTAGAAAAACAAGGGTCAACATCCAAACCAGTAGCACAGACTTATTGACAAATTGGCAGATGGCCCAAAGAACTGGCAGATTTCTATTGATTGAAATGTATTGATTGTCTACTGCCCTTTTATGTTTGCTAGGATCTATGCATAGTACACTCACACTACATGATGTAATTCTTGTACAGGTTACGTGCATGCTTTGCTAATGCCAGTATACATTAGTGTGTCCATGAATACTGTTAAAGCCCAAGTTTAGTTTTGGGGATTTTTTTTAATGCCTCCGCAATGAAGTTGCCAGAGGCATCATGTTTTCGGGTTGTCCGTCCGTGCGTCCGTCCGTTACCGGATCTAGTTACCGCGATAACTTGAGAACCCCCGATCAGATTTTGATGTAACTAGGACCAAGTATGTATTATGAGGCACCAATGAACTGATTAGATTTTGGAGCTGAAAGGTCAAAGGTCACCGGGCCTTAAATATGTCTGATTTGGGCTCGTTACCGCAATAACTTGAGAGCGGCTGGTCGGATTGTCATGTAACTTTGTTGAAGTATGTATTATGAGGCACCATTGATTAGATTTTGGAGCTGAAAGGTCTGAGGTCAAAGGTCACCGGGCCTAAAATATGTCTGATACGGGCTCGTTACCGCGATAACTTGAGAACGGCCGGTTGAATTTTCATGTAACGTGGGTGAAGTATGTATTATGAGGCACCAATGAACTGATTAGATTTTGGAATTCAAAGGTCAAAAGGTCAAAGGTCACCGGACCGTAAATATGTC
>JZLH01S0541681.1:0-10331 GCA_001188425.1 Eucidaris tribuloides
AATTCAGTCAGAAATCTAAATTCACCCCCCTCCTCGAAAAAAACGACGATAATCGGTCAGGATAGGGGTGGGCGCGGAAAAAAAACGCGGCGTACGCCTCGCCGCGCATCAAATGCTCAAATGACCTGGAAACGTATGCTACTGTTAATAAGAAGTCATTGGAGCATTGTTAAAAATTTTTTAAATTTTTTGACGCGCCCGTGCTAGCCCATCATGTAACGCGCGCTGCGCACGTGATTTTAGCCGTCCAAAAGTTGACCCTTGACCTAACTTAGTTCTGCCAAATTCGTGTTTTATTCGACTGCCGGCTTTGAGATATTGCAAATGTAGGCTAGGACTAGCTTTTGGCTATATGCACGTCATTGATGACGTCGACGGACATTGTCAGGAGGACATTCTGTAGTATTTGACATGGCGACATTACTATGCCCAAGCTTACAAAATGATTGACGATTTTGCTTCTTGAAGATTATCTCGATTGCCACAGAATGTGACCAGCAAAGAAACACGAATAAACTAGATTTAAAATTCGTCACGAAGACGAATTGGTACCCCGTAAACCGCTCCGGACCAGCCTTAAATTATAAAGAAAATATGACAATGTATATTGAATTATCATTGCTGATAAAAATCATTGTCCCTCATCGCCTGAAATTGTCTATTAAACATTAGTTGAAAATTCGACTTTCGTCGGCGTACGCGTTCGTTTGCGACGCGCGGGACGGTTTGTGCTTAGCCCCAGTTGATGACTCTCATGGACCCTGCCCAGTTACTGCTTGTACCCAATTTGTTATCTTAAATCCACCCCTTCATGAGAATATTGGCGAAATACGATTTTATTTGTACGTCACAGGATGACGTCACAAGTATTCTACATGCAAAGTAGTAACTGAACTTCTTATCTACGGATCAAAGGCTTAGAATCAGCAATTACCAGGTAGGGGGGTCATGGTTTATTCTTAGAGAAAAATGACTGATTTAAGACTTAATACTTAAAACGTACGGTTACGCGTTTCGTATCGTGACGCCCGCCGCACGCATATAATAAAGCAGCATGATGAACCTTTGACCTGAAGTTACTGTGTAACCAAATTTGGACAGAAAAACGAATAAATTTTACTTTACGTGATGTTACTGCGACTTCCATCATGAGATATGTCCGAAATACGATTTTCTTTGCTGCCGTCATAAATGACGCACAAACAATTTGTCATTGAAAGGGGATACCTGAAATGTTATCTACGCATTCATACTGTATCAGAATATGGCAATAAAAAGTAGGAGGTCACCGCTTTAAATCTGGCAGAGTTATGAGTGAATTTAAAAAATGCCCATTACTTCACTACGCGCGCAATGCAGCTGCGATTTACGTTTTTCGCGACTTATTAGTGATATTTTGGGTCCTAGTGGTCGGGAAAGGGTCTAATGATGGAGAATTCAGTCTAGAAATCTAATTTTATCGAAAAAAAACGACGGATATTCCGGTCAGGAAAGCGCGTGCGGCGGAAAAAAAACGCGCGCGTACCGCGCGCGCCACCAAATGCTCCAAATTGACCTTAGAAACGTATAGCTCTGTTAATTAAGAAGTATTTGGCAGCATTTTTTAAAATTTTCAAAATTTTTTGCGCGCCCGCTGTAGCCATATGACGGGCGCGCGCACGTTGATTATGCTTCCAAAACTTGACCCTTGCACCTAAAAACTTAAGTTCTGCCCAAATTTTTGGTTGTTTCTTATTTCGACTCTGCCGGCCTTGAGTATGGCAAAATGATAGGCTAGGACTAGCTTTTGGCCTTATGACGTCATGATTGACGTCCACAGATATTGTCAGGAGGACATTTCGTTCTGTAGGTATTTGACATGGGCACTAACTATTGCCAAGCTTACAAAGATAATGGACGAATGTTAGTTCTGAGATATCTTGATGCACATAGAATTGACAGAAAGAAACACGAATAAATAAATAAAGAAAAAAAAAATTCTGACGAAATCTATGGTGCTCCGCGCGTTACGCGGATCAGCCAATAAATAAAAGAACTAGATTTTAAATTCGTTCACTATAAGACGAATTTGGTGATCCGCCGTACCGCTCCGAGCCTTAAATTTAAAGAAAATATGACAATGTATATGAATTATCATTGCATTGATAAAATTATTGTCCTCATCACGCTGAAATTGTCTATTAAACATTAGCCTTGAAATTCGACGTGCGCGTACGCGTTCGTGCGATGCCGCGGACGGTTGTGATAAGCCAACAGTGATGACTTTGGACCTGCAGTGTACTGTGCTACCAAGTTTTGTTATCTTAATCCAACCCCCATTCATTGATATATGCGCGAAATACAATTTTTATTTGTGACGTCACAGATGACGTACACAAGTATTCTCACATGACAACAGTAGTAACTGCAAACTCCTTATCTACGCGATCAAAGGCTATTAGAATGAGCAAAACCAGTAGGGGTCATGGTTTTATTCTATATAAAATTGACTGTAATTTAAGACTTAATACTTAAAACGTACGCGTACGCGTTCGTCGTGACGCCCGCACGCACTATAATAAGCACGCATTGACTGACCTTTGAACTGAAGTTACTGTGCTACCAAATTTGGTGATGTTACTCGGACTCCAGTTGATGAGATATGTTCCGAAATACGCCATTTTTCTTTAGTCCCTCATAAATGACGTCACAACAATTTGTCATGGAAAGCCGGATACCTGAAATGTTATCTACGCATTATTACTGTATCAGAATATGCAATAAAAGTAGGTGGTCAAACGTTAATTCTGGAGAGTTATGAGTGATTTAAAAATGCCCATTAATTCACTACGCGCGCAATGCGCTCGCATTTACGTTTTTGGACTTTATTACTGATATTTGGTCCTAGTGGTCCGGGAAAAAGGTTCTAATTGATGAGAATTTCAGTCAGAAATTCTTTAACATTCATCGAAAAAAAAACGACGATATTCGGTTCAGGAAAGGGTTGCGCGCGCGAAAAAAACGCGCGCGTACGCCGCGCCGCCGACCCAAAATGCTCCAAATGACCTGAAACGTATGCTACTGTTAATAAGAAGTCATTTGCGAGCATTTTAAACATTTTCAAAATTTTTGACGCGCCCGTGGCTTGCCCATCATGACGCCGCTCGACGCACGTGATTAGTTCCAAAAGTTGACCCTTGACCTAAAACTTAACGTTCTGACCAAATTTCGTTGTTTTATTTCGGACTGCGGCTGAGATATTGCAAAGTGTAGGCTAGCGACTTAGCGTTTGGCCTTATGACGTCATTGATGACGTCACAGACATTGTCAGACGAGGACTTCTTTTATGTAGGGTATTTGAACATGGGACATTAACTATGCAAGTTACAAGATAAATGGACGGGATGTTGTTTCTTAAGATATCTGATGCAACAAGAATGACCAGAAAGAAACACGAATAAAGAAAAAAAAATTCTGGACGAAATCTATGGTGATCCGCGGTTACGCGGATCACCAAAAAGAAAAAAAATTCTGACGAAATTCTATGGTGAATCGCGGATTACGCGGATCACCAATAAATTAAAACTAAAGAAAAGACAAAAAATTCTGACGAAATCTATGGTGTTATCGTCGGTTACGCGAGATCACCAAAAAGAAAAAAATTCCTGAACGAAATCATATTGGTGATCGCCGGTTACGCGGATCACCAATTAGATTTCAATGTTTTTCCGTTTATCATGGTTCATACGCGTACGCCAGGGGGGCGGGCGGGCGGTGTTTGGCGGTTGTTCAAACCACCCCCCCCCCTTTTTGCCAAAGGCGGGTGTTAACACCCCAAACACCCCCTTTTCACCCGTAATCACCCCCCCTTTTATCGTCCAAAGGGGTATTTTGAAAAATGTGATAGGAATTGATTTCTTGGCGCGGAACTTGGAAAAAAAATTGTCTAACCACAACGTGCTAACAGTGTAAAAGTTAATGCTAGAAGGAAAAAATGTGATGTCTATATTGAACCCTCTGCTAATTATTTACATAAGTAGGAAGATGAACATTAATTATTCCACTTCAATTTGAATATCCAATAATACAGAAAGAATTTGACGTGAATCTTTTACTTTCATGAACTTTCTGGAGTCTGTATTAATTCTTGGAAAGTTTTGGTTCTGGAAAACAAGAGTAAAAAAAAAAATGCATTTTTAATTCTTGGTCCACTTCTTTATACACAGTGTAACACGGTTGGTGGAAATAATGAGTCCATTCATATGTTAACAATAAATTGTATGTTATTTCAGGATATTGATTTAGTCCAGAAGTTTGTAGAATCACAATAGCCATTTGATTGTTATTTTGACCGACATATCAGGCAGGATTACCGGAATACTGATGCAGCTTTAATTCATTATAGAGTTTTGCAGAAAGAATCGAATAATTGTTCTGTGACTTATTTATATGAATACATGCTATATTTCGTGGATATGAAAAAGCTAGGGTTTTTCAGCAGTTGTCAATGACAAGTTTGGTTGGCTATATCTTTTTACAGCTTGTCAGAATGGTGAGCTGGAGCTCTCCTTCTCTTCCCTGCTCTGCCTGGTTAAAATGTACGGCAGGCGGTATCTGGTACGCAAACGCATGATCGTCGACTTTGTTTCTCTTGGTTCTGTTTTCTGCGAACATCGAAGCCGATATTCTTGCTCTGTGCATCTTTGGGTGTTATAAATTTGTGGTTAGTTTATATGTAGCCCAGTAATTTAGATGCTGTGCTATGTGCTTTGTTGTCGTGAATCAACATATGAAATCTTTTCCTGCTGCCAAGTAATGTAGCATACAAGCAATGCTGAAACATTGCTAGAGCTTGGGGGGGGGGGGGCAAGTGGTTTAGCCTTTGCCATACTAAAAAGAGGCTTTGGATGATGATGCAGTGTGTAAGGTCAGATGACTTTTAGGCCATGTTAGTTATGAAATGGAATAGTTTAGTTAGTTGTAGAAAAGGTATTTTCCAGAAACCATTTGTGTTTATGGATCTGTTATATTTAGAAATGGCATCATAGATTTCTAGATGTACAGATTTTAGATATATATAGGCCTAATATATCAGGATGTTTTTGGACATGAGTTTAGAGTTTCTGTCATCTTAGTTCATTAATAGTAACCTGCGTTTTGGAGTTATTTCGTGACCTTGGTTGGATACACACTTTACCATTTAATGAGAGTTTCTCTTGTGGATATATACCTTTTTGTTTTATAGTGCTTATGAGATCCTGCCTGGAGAAGCTTACACTGTGTGCATTAATATTTGATTACTCTACATGTATATTATCTGCGGCAATTGGGAATACTTGTGAGACGTGTGAACTACGCTGAACAATGTTTCATCTGGGATTTATACTCTGCAAATGGGACATTATACAGTATACCAGTGGTTTCTATAATTTGTAATCATCTTGGATCATCTGTTTGGACTTAATTAACTGGAAAAGCTGCTATTCAGCCGTACAACATTCTGATCAATATTGCGATCATAATTTGGAATACTGGATCGGATTATTACCTGGCATCAACTAGAGCGCGGATTCATTCGACTACAGTATCCTTTAGCATTGTGAATTAACATTTACATGTACGTAGAGTAAGTGATAAAACATTGTGAAAGCTTTATTGGTTTTCAAGGGAAAATCACCCATATAATAAATACTTGTTAAAATCAAATATTGGTATCATTTTGTTTCTATCTTTTCGGTTGTGAATTGATCGTAACATGGCATCATCGCGATCTTCTCGGTTTAGCACAGCAAATGCGTTATGAGCTACTACGAACGTGATACCGGAACATTGCGATAAGTATGGGCAGCCCATTATGTACATCCCAAAGCTAGCAATTCGCAGACATTGTTTTGTTGGCCATGTCGTAATGCCTTTAGTTTTCCGCGGGTAAACATGATTAAGATATCAGTTGAATTGTGTTAACATAATGAGTATTAATTCATTTGTACTTTTCTCTTGAGCACTCAATGTTTATGTTAAGTTTAAAAGAAGAGAAAAGTAAAATCATGTATTAATACTGAAAGTGAATATTAAATACTTTACTCGCCTTGCAGATACAGGTAAAGCAAGTTACTCTATAATTATGACAAGGTTTGATTGATATATTTAATCCTCAGACTGCACAAGTCTTTGATTTAAATGGTTTCATGATCATTACTCACACAGTGAGATAAGACATATTGCATTACTGAACTCCATATAAGTGAAGAATATTTCATTTGTGTCAAGTACGTGTCATTAAATTCCATGCATTTATCGTGCAGTTTTTTTATGTGTGAACAATCGCCTCCCTAACAGAACTGAACTTTATCGCCAGACAGCGCAAACTCAGTGCGAAGACCTGATGACACAGGAGATGCTGACAAAAAATATCGCCAATTCAGGCACCACAGCAGACCAGATTTCTTTGTCGGCCTGGCACACATGCTTGACGAAGAAAAATAATCTGATAGAGACACCACAGCAGGACCAGATTTTCTTCGTCAGCCTGGGGCACAAAGATGCTTGACGAAACAAAATTAGGCCGATAGAGACACCACAGCAATACCAGATTTTCTTCGTCAGCGCCTGCGCACAAGCTGCTTGACGAAAAAAAAATCGTCGATACAGGACAGATTTTCTTCGTCAGCCTGACAAAAAGAAATTTCGTTACGCACCAGACTATGACGATATAAAAATTGTGGCGATAGAGACACCAGCTGCGACGATTTTTTTTTGTCAGTCAGCTTGACGAGTTTTTTTTCTAGCATTCAATTTTTTCGGGGGCTGACAAAATTACAAATATTATGTATGCGTTTCTTCTAGGTATAATGGTTTATAGAATTTTTTTAAAGGCAAGGTTCACCCTGACATCAAGTTGGTTTAATCAAAGCAGAACAATGAGAGAAACATATTAATGAAATTTTGGCGAAAATCCACCAAAGAGTAACAGAGTTATGAGGTTTCAAAGTTTTAAATTTGTGACGTCATATGCGAGCAGCTCCCCATATGTATTGTAATATAAATTCTATAAATTGCCATTTTCTAATAGTTCATGATAATTGAATGGGGGCTTTTCATAGAAGCCTGTGTAATATAATGTTTCTGATATTATATTGAATGCACAGGTAAAATCATTTCTGAGAAAACGGCACTTTTATGGAATTTATATCACATGACAAATGGGGAGTTGCTCGCATGTGACGTCACAAATTTAAAAGTTTAAAATTCCATAACTCTCTTATTCTTTGGTGGATTTTCGCCAAAGTTGCATAAATATGTTTGTCTCATTGTTCTGCTTTTATTAAAACCAAGTTGATGTCCTCTTTTTGTCCCAATAACAGTGATGTTTTTCGTATGTTTTAGCGTTGAAAAAGGGCCCCACAGGGGTTCTTATTGGCACATTTTTTTTTTACGGATAAGGTGGATTCGCACTTTCAAGAAATTGTGTACGTCAAAATGTGATAATAATCAACCAATGGTATAGCAAAAATGGTATCGGTATTGTGGCAAAAAGGGAACATTATAAGGATCTTTTATTTTCCTGTAGAGTTTATGGGTGTACATTACTAACGGTGTTGTTGTTGTTGTTGTTGTTGTTGTTGCTGGATTTTTGGCGTTCGCAGTCAGACTAGACTACTTACGCCAGTCTCATCGTTTTGGTTTAAAATATATACACTTATTTAAAATTAGATATATAAATGAAAAATTAGTATCTGAATAAATGGAATAATAGTTCCAGAAAAGAAAAAAAATGGACAGGGCAAAGCACATTTCATGGGAGAAAATTGTGGTGGTTAATGTGCCAGTGTATTTAAGAAAATAAACGATTGGCATTACATGTGACGGACTTATTTTGCGGACGCGCAATGTTATCCGACCGCGCGCGTGCTAATGAAATAATAATACTTTACTAACATGACATATTCTACAGTTCAACAATTAACAGAACAAGAACATCACCCGTATAAATTAGAAGAGTGGAGTTATTCACTTCCCTTTAACCTCTCACTAATCGAATTTACTCTTTAAAGCAAAATAGATATTTCACAAACTGTATAACGTCTTTCACAGAATGACTGCAAAACTTCTGGGCTTGTTGGTGGTTTTTGTTCTCACTGCAACCACAATCACCGCGGAAAGTGGTGAAGAAGGTGAGCTATCAATAAATTTACTGTGCGATATAATTTCGAAGTATAAATTAAGATACAAGTCACTAGGTTGCTGCAGGAAAAAAAAATCGGACAAATGAAATAAAAATTATTACGTGACAAGATGCAAATTACGGCAGAATATTCAGTGGCGGGTAAGTACCCGCGTTCCCCGTGCCCATAATGGGTCGCCATTTTCTTTTCATGGGTTGGAGACCTAAAACACTCGGTCAATAAACTAAAAATGATTATACAAATACAGATGCATTATCATTTTGTGTGTATATTAGGCTGTAACACGAGGCATCGCGTGATGATAATCTACATTTGGACATTATTTTTCATGAACAAAGCTTCAACCCATGCCCCAACCAACATGGTACACCCTGTTGCTCTGGATTCGCCCCCTGATATCTTCAATTGTTGTAGGCCTAAAATTACACCAGTCGCTGTTGTGAGAGGACCACCAAGCATTTTACACCAGTGTTAAATTCATGGTGTTAGTTCAACACACATTGGTGTTATTATAGCACATTCTGTTTGTTATATCAACAATATTTCGTGTTATATTCAAACTCCGTGGTGTATTTTTAACACCTGATGGGTGCGGTCCTCCCACAACACCAACTGGACCAGTTGATGTTGTGAGAGGACCGCACCCGTCAGGTGTTAAAAATACAGGTGTTGTTTTTGACACCGTAGTTTTTACAATCGATATGTTAATCGATGTCCGATTATTCACGAGAATTCTTTGCATCACGGGTGGCGCCAGAGTATAATTTTAGGGAGGGTGAAAACAATTGAAGCAAAGTCAAAAAGACCTATAAATTTCATGAATTGCGCTGCGAAATCCCGATGGTTTTGAATATTGAAAATGTTAAGGGGATGGCTGCCCTCCCCCCCCCCCCCACTGTGGCGCTGTCTCTTATATATATTTCTTGAGGTTTATGGAAAAAGTAAAGGTCGGGACTCCATCTTTCATCAATATTCCTCCCCCTTCTAAAAAACAAACAAACAAAACTGGAAAGTCATTTGTCTGACAGTCACATAAAAAAACAGCGACTATTCCACACACCTAGAGCAAATATGGTGCTAGTCAATTCCTCAACAATTCAAATTCAAATTTCAAATTTTATTTCAATTCCAGGATAAAAATCAACAAACAAGTACAAAAGACAAGGAAAAAAGCACATCTTAAATAACACAGTAATACAATTCTAAAACAACATGGAATTGGGGAATACTGCATAAAATGTCAAAACATTCTGTCGAGGCAGAATTCCTATAACAAAAATTACTTAAATGAGTACGTTATACAATTACATAAAATAAAGTACACTACAATTACACAAACAAACAAACAAAAAAACAATGACAACACAACGGTGGAATGAAAAAAGGTACAGTATAAGTGTGATAATTGTAATCCCTCCGGAACGAGAAATATATTTTAAATGTACACATATGCAATGTTTTTATCATGTATATTCAATCAAATAAGTTTTTAATTTCCTTTTAAATACATTGAATGAATTGGATTCAATAATATCATATCATATAAGTATCCTTCTCCTGTTTAGTTTTTTGTTTGTTATTATCTTAAGTTTGACATTAGTGTTTAAAAGTAATGTTAGTTAGAGTTGACACAGTTATGTGAATCGCATAGTTTATCAATAATTATATCGTAGCTTGTCCGACAGAAGGGCCCTAGGAAAAAGGGGCCTAGCAATGGAGGGCCTGGGGGGGGGAACGTGCCCCCCCCCCCCCAATTCCGTGTGCCCCCCCTAGGTGCCCCCAACAAAATCATGAAGGAAGCAAAAAATATGTATGTGCCCCACCCAAAAAAATATTTGCATGCCCCTACAAAATTTTAAGGCCCCCCAGTGGCCCCCCCCCCGTTGAAAAATCCTAACTATGTCACTGATATAGGAATGTTCCTGCCAGAATGCCCAGAAGTATCCTGGTATTTATGTTACCTTGTATTCGAATTCGTGGTACAAAAGAAATTAATTCGATACACATCCAATTTTACGGGATAATACAACCACGGTTTGAATAGGGGAAATTAAAATCAATATTGTGAGATAGAATAATTAGTTCACTGTTCAATTATCTCTGCAGCTTATGGGCGTTGACTTTCATTTCCTCAAGTTAACTGATTTGAAAATATATAACACAGTT
>JZLH01S0541692.1:11660-22503 GCA_001188425.1 Eucidaris tribuloides
TCAGTGACCGTGTACTGCTCAGTCATCCTCTGACAAAACCGTCTTGATTGAGACTACACACAATTTTTTTTCAGCAATCTTTCGCCATACCATGAAACACATGTACGTTCTGTCATGATGCGACTGTTGTATTGTGCGACGAAAACGGAGAATTTGTGTACAAAACTTTATGCGCGGCGGATATTGGACGTAGCAAACACAGAGAGTCGGAGGGAATTATAACAGTAGAACAGGCTAAATTAAACTACGTAAGTACTGTAATCAGTAAGTGATGTGTAAGTAGGAGTAACGTTAATGAGTAATGTGTTTGTGCATTGTGTTTGGAAATCGTATGAAGAGGATAATATTTCCGCCACATCTGTGATAACTTTTTTACGTTAGCCCTGACGGCTGTAGCTGTACGAGTAGAATCGACAACCCACCAGGGCCAGGCAGGGCCAGGGGTAGACCGAAAAATCGGTCTGTATTGGTCGAGATATGTTCCGCTGAGACTACGTCTGGCTACACGGGTATCTCGTGTAAGGAGCAGCTAGGAGAAAATCAGAAATTGTTAAAAAACTGCTCCGAACGGGCGGATTTTTCAGTCTAGCGAGTCGGCCTCTGTTAGTCTTGCTCTCTCAGGAGTAGTTGACCCACAGGCACAGACACAGTGGCCTGTTTTATGCAGAAGTGGCATACAAAATTGGTTTGAAATTCAGTCTTTTAGTTACAAAATTAAAGGGTACCAACACCCTGAAAATCAAATTTGTGTACAGCTAGAATACACAACAAATAACCACTAGACAGATGTCATAGCTCGTGAAGTGATCATATTTTGATAATAAACATCATAACATTTTGGAACTCAGTTCCGCGCGTTCAATCTCAGTTCCGTAAACGCCGGTTATATGCGTGCGCGTTCTGGCTATACGCGTACGTTTTTACCAAAACTATCGGATATCAGGATCGATCTATGTGTACGCAATACGCAGCACCGTGTTGCGTTCCTGATCAAAAAACGTTGCAAAGTTTGAGGCTTGAGCCAGTCTATCTCAAACACTTCATCCAAAAAAGTTGCTAAGTCAGTAAGTGTGAGATGTTTCGGTCGCAAACAGCGACCGTTTCAAGGGTCGAGACTCCGCCGAAAGTGTCAGTCGGCTCGCTTGAGAAACTCCGGGCGTGCACTTGCACAGGCTCAACTAATTGCCGCGGGTATTGAACATAAAAATTAAAATGGGTGAAGATCGGAAGCCTGTATTGAGGGATCGAGTGAGGGATGATATAATGATATAACATAGTTTTGGCATGAAAACATATTTATGCCTATAATATGCTTCCTGTATCTAAATGCCACAATCCGAGGCTATGGATTATTATTTGGAGGAAAGTCGGTCAAACTTAGTATTTGTGGTGCGAGTAATGTGTAATGTCCCACTCAGTGCTGCATGCCTCGCCGGCACAACGCCGCCGGGTGGTGGGGTGGTAGACTGAACGGTTTCTGGTGGTGATACCACATCATTACTTTGCAGAATCTCAATTCTTCATGCAATATACGCGAGGCACGCCCGTTCTAATTGTTGCGGACTTTTTTTTTACATTACCGCTTTCAATAAGTGAAGTAATTTGCACAAGTTTATTCAGTACAGGTTGCTACACGCAGCTAATAAAATGACAATACCATTCCCGCCGCTACTTACGCAAGAATAGCACAAACAGGATCCGGGTCTTTTGATAAAATACCTGTTGACATTTTTTGCCATTAACACAGCGTCCCTATTAAGACAAATCACTGCAGACGTATATTCAAGTTCATAAAAAAGGCGCACCATTTACCGCACAAATATAAACCGATCCGTAGGGCCTACATGACTTTTGTATGACACACTTTATTTTAGCATCATATGGATCCGAATATTACCACTGACAATTCATTTCCAATTGTAAAAGCAAGCACCCAAAATTTGTTTTAGTATTATATGAATCCGAATAGGTCTGTATCCATAATTTATTTCCGATTGGGAAACAACTACACTAAATGTAATTTATGTGCACCCTTTTTCCGCGATATAACGTTTTTATTTTAACTGGCTAGATCGGACCAGTAAAATTGACCGACAGTGCACTTTATACAGGTCCCCGGACCGTCGTATCTGCGGCACTCTAGTCAAACGGCAATACTGTTATCGATCAAGACGTTTGACAGAAAAATATCGATAGCGCGATCGATCGATTGATAGTATCGGGTGATTGAGTAGTCTATGCCAAGTCGTTTTTTACTTTATTTGTTGTTTGAAATTCACATTCAAACCTCAATAAATAAAAAATGGAGTAATCATAAATGCTAATATTTTGCAGAGGGCATGGCACAAATATATTCTACATGTATAGCAAATAAATTACTCAGGGTGTTGGTTCCCTTTAAGTCTGCATGGTCTGTACTGAACATGCTGAAAATATTGGAATCTCTGGACCTCGCGCAATATTGACAATAAATCTTGTGGTGACCCTGAATCTCAGGTTCACCGAACAGACGGAAAATGACCGATTTCATACGATTTATTACATGCACAAGTGAGAAATTACTTCCACTGGCGCAAGGTACATTAGCTCACCTCAGTCATGCCATTGATTCCATCCTTATTTTATTGTCGAAATCATGAAAAACACACAAAAAAATCGCTGAATAATGTTCCTCGGGACCGCACAGTTGATGTGTTCGCTGGTGCCGAAGCTATAGCCGTATACGCACACACCGCATCAACTAAGGACTCAACATTTCAGAACTTGATGGGTCCAGCATTACAAAAATGTTGTATTTATAATCCTTTGCATGCATTCTACATTGCACATAAATTGCTGATTTTTTCAGTGTTGGGCATATGTGGTTGATGTACATGTAGCGCTGCTCATAGAAAAAAATACCGTGTCAGAACCTTTAGCGAAGTATAAGCTACAAACACAGTTTTAGTGGAATGAAAATGACGGTTAAATTTGTGAAATTGATTTGCATGTTTGTCTAGATGAGAGAAACAAATTCCTATTTACAAAACTGCAAAAAGTGCAATTTTGTTATAAATGTGCATTGTTCAAATTCTAGGTACATGTGATTACTGATTTCCAGATTTTATGGACATGTCTTTAATAAATTTCTTAAAGGCAAAGTTCACTCTGACGTCAAGTTGGTTCTAATAAGAGCAGGAAAATGAGAGAAACATTAAGCCCCTGTCCCACTACTGCGGGCAAGCGTTGCGTATGACTTGCGGGGAACAATTTTCCAGCACGCAGGATAATTTACGCGGGCGGACAAAAATTTTGACGAGTTTCGCATGCATCCTACCTCCTGGACGCGTGCTACTTCCGTTCTTTGTGCGTGTATTCCGTGCGACTTGCGGGTCGGGCTCGTGAGAGCTTCGACACTGATCCGTGTTAGTTACGGGCGACATACATGTACGGGCGCTGCGAGGTACCTGCGTCACAACTGCGTGTTACCTGTGTGGGAGTTGCCTGAGAGGTGCGATCGTGGGTAATACTTGCGGGGAACCATTTTTGCTACGTGTAGTGGCCGCAAGTCACAAGCAGGTAACTCTCAACTAAACAGCAGAAAGGCAGTAATTGACCCTCAACAAGTACGCAATTTGCTCGTATGACTGACCAGCTACACGGATGTTGGAAGTACCGACACCGTTCCTTGCCAGTACTGTAAGTCACCCGTATTATGCTCGTAGAATGCCCGTAGATGACACGCATTTCCGGTGCATAGCCAACGATCCACGGGCAACCTATGTACTTCAAACGGGTTAATTGCCTGTGACTTGCGGCCGCTACGGGCCTCTTACTGGTATTCTGCGTGGCCCTTGCGGGCAATCCCCCCGCGGCTCACCCGCAACAAGTTTTGAACATGCTCAAAACTTGGCTGCGGGTAAATCGGACTTGCGTGCGCACCTCCGGGCAACTACGGGCGAGATACGTGCTAGGTACTGTCAGGTGCGGGCCATCTGCGGGGACCTGCGGGTAGCAAAAATGGTTTCCCGCAAGTCACACGCAACGCTTGCCCGCAGTAGTGGGACAGAGGCTTAAGGTTTGGCAAAATTCCACCAAAGAATAACAGAGTAATGAAGTTTCAAAGTTTTACATTTGTGACGTCACATGCGAGTAGCTGCTCATATGTCATGTGTTATAAATTCC
Organism: Eucidaris tribuloides; assembly: GCA_001188425.1. Taxonomy (NCBI): domain Eukaryota; kingdom Metazoa; phylum Echinodermata; class Echinoidea; order Cidaroida; family Cidaridae; genus Eucidaris; species Eucidaris tribuloides. The sequence continues at coordinate 15,825 of JZLH01S0541692.1, forward strand.
ATAAAAGTACCGTTTTCTCAGAAATTTGATTTTACCTGTGCGCAGTATCAGAAACATTATTTATTACAGGTTTCAATGATAAGAAAAGCCATTCAATTATCATTAACCATTAAAAAAATGGCAATTTATGACATAGATCTATAACATGACATACAGTCAAACCTGTCCTAGCGGCCACCTCTTTAAAGCAGCCAACCTGTATATAGTGGCCACTAAAATAACTCCCTTGGAGATAGATCATGTGTTAAAGAACCTGTCTATAGCAGCCACCTGTCTACAAAGGCCACAATTTTTGTTTCCCTTGGGTGGCCACTAAAGACAGGTTTCACTGTACATGTATAGAGAGATGCTTGCATGTGACTTAGGGAAAAAAGTATTTTTTTCTTTTCGGGGGCTACTTTTCCTGTTTCTGTGCTTTCAAAATATTCTTTTGTATTAAACCCTATGGCAATTTATGGGGACTCTTTTGCACATTTTGGGGGCGAAATCGCCCCGAGCCCCCGTGTAATTTTTTTCCTGATGTGACGTCACAAAATTAAAACTTTGAAACTTCCTAACTCTGTTGTTCTTTGGTGATTTTCGCCAAACTTTCATCAACATGTTCCTCTCATTCTGCTTTTATTAAAACCAACTTAAAGTCAGGGTGAACTATGCCTTTAAAGGGAGAAGGCGCCAGCAACTAACAGGCATAAGTTAGGAAAATATTTGAGTTCTTGCCACCCAATCAGATTGCACGTGCACCGCAGGGAGCTGACCATGCGTGACCAATGTATGCCACGCGACGTGTGCTAGCCGCACCGTGGTAATGTATGCACTGTTTGAATTGATAAGCTCCTCCTCCTATAGCTGTTTCAGCAAGTTTTGTCTAGGGTAAAACTTACAAAGACGTAAAATGAACACAAATTAACTAATTTACAGGGCCTTGATGAGGGTGAGTATCACACAGTACCCCTTATTTATGCTGTCTTTATCACCATGTTCCATAATTCTCACAATACTCACAATGTCATTTTTGTCTCGCCTGCGTAGCGGAGCGAGACATACGTATCACTATTTCCGGTGTCGGCGTAGACGTCGGCGTCGTCGTCAACAATTGTGTTGTACACCCAATAACGTATCTATAGCTTTGAGGTGGGATCACCAAATCTCATACCAGAGGTCCAATCTTTGGAAGGCACAGGTCAAGTTCGACAATATGAGTCGAATTTGAATAAGTCAAAGCGTCAAAGCGTCAAACTGAACATTTCATGACTGGCCACTGTGCTATGTTGTACCACACAATACTTTCTAATTACCTTCAAGGTAGCGATGCCAAATTCATACAAGAGCGTCCATCTTTGAAGCGATGTGCAAGTTTAATGTGAGTTGAATTTATTAACGTCAAAGGTCAAAGGTCACATGAACTTTCATGACTGGCACTGCTGCTGTGTGTACACACAATAACTTTCTATAGCTTCGAGGTGGGATCACTACAATTCATACCAGAGGTCCATCTCTTGAAGGACATTGTCAAATTGCGAATACGAGGTCGAATTTAGATTAGGTCAAAGGTCAAAGGTCAACTAACCTTTCCATGATGCCACTGTCGCTATGTTGATGCACTAAAACTTTCTATAGCTTTCGACTTGGAATCACCAAATTCATACAGAGGTCCATCTCTTGATAGGTGCAGGTCAAGTTCTGAATCTGAGTGAATTTCGATTAAGGTCAAAGGTCAATGAACTTTCCATGACTGCGCACTGGCTGCTATGTTGTACACCACTTTGAACTTTATAATTTGATACTTTCTAACACTAACATTTTACTTCAGTTCAACAGAGTTCATTCTACAGTTGACTGTATAATATTATTGCTATCTGATTTCCTAGGGATAAAGTAGGTCTATATACCATTATTGTGTATGTAAACTGTCAGAACCACAATTCACCCTCTAAACTGCTGACAGCCTCAGAAGTCATATAGCATAGTTTTGACATGCAGTCTCTTCATGACTGCGATATGCAGGCGAGACAACGCGTGTCATTTGCCTTGTTATTCTTACATGTAAATCTTACCCCTGTTCGTTGCTGGCGCCTTCTCCCACTATTTAGTGATATTTGCTGTGCTGCTGGAGGGTTGCAAATGAGATTCCCACCCTTTAAACCTCATCTCCTCAAACTTTTGATTCCTAATGATTTTCTGTTTTGTTTTCTGCTATAGAATGGCAACTGCTCCTGAATTTTCTGAGAGGCAGGAAGAAAAGGAAAACAGTGGTGAGAGGCCACAAAACAAGCCGCATTCAGAGTCGAAAAGTGGCCGTCAGCCTAGACGAGGCAGCCATCAACAAGGCAATAAATATAATCCATCAAAAGACTATGGAAGGAGGGATGATAGTCAGAACTATTACGCTCCACAAGCAGCATATCAGGGTTTCTATTCTCCAGTGTATAATCATGCTGGTCACTATCCCAGTTGGCAGAATGATCTATCAATGAGAGGCGTCTACAGTGGACGGACAGGTAGAGGTAGAGGTGGGCAGGAAAGAGGAGGATACTTCTCACCAAGTCAAGATGGCAGGTATGGTAGTGAGAGTGAGAACTGGAAATGGCAAGGTGGTCCTCGGGGAGGAGGGAGGGGTAGTGGCCAGAAATAGAGGGAGAGGGAGGGGGAGGGGGAGGGGCTCTCGTGGCAAGCACAACCAATCTCAGAGGTCTTCAGGTCGGGATCAGGAGTTGAATAGGAAATTGAGCCAAGATGAACATGAGGAAAATACAGGAGATTCACTCCGTGAAGGCACTTCGCAGAGAAGGAGCTATAGTGGTCAAGACATGGCCGGCAGAGACAGTCCAGTGCATTATCAGAATGAATCTGTCAAAGATTTCGAAAGACTAGAGTCCCACATCAGAGGAGGGACTAAATGGAAAGGCAATCAACTGAGAAATCGTCCAGATAAAGGCCAGAGATCTGACGCACCGGATGATGCTGATTTTGACAAAGGCATGCTGGGTGAGAAAAACTCCAACAATGGAGGAGCATCGAGAAACAGATCCGGATCCAATTCCAACCAAAGAGTCGATCATCAGGGCCACAAGAGACGACACGACGCAAGACCGGCACGAAAAGGTCAGATGCTTTCCAAGTCCTTGCAGAGCTTTGGCAATGAATCCCAGACTGGGTCCCTGATTGAACAGCTAACATCTGGGACGTACGAGTGCCCGGTGTGCTGTGATAGGGTGTGGTCCGAGGCCAGAGTGTGGAGCTGCCGGACGTGCTACGTGGTGTTCCACCTGGGATGCATCAAGAAGTGGGCCAAATCACCAGCAGCCACTGCAGAAGGTATTGCTTTGAGTGACCTTTGTCTTGTAACCCACTTACTTCTTCCAAAATCTTATTTCCAGCTGAAGGTCATATGAGAATTGGTGCTAGTTCTAGTTGCATACTGTAAGATGTTTTAATCTACTGTAAACATGGAATATTCTGTGGTGTGGAAATTTTCGTGCATTTCGTGCACGCTGATGATGCGCGAAAATTAAAACACACGCATATTTTTTGCAAAGCTAATCAATTGATTTTTGCACCCTTTCAGTGTCTTTCGTATTTGTACAGTGTGTACATGCATGGCTGGCTGCAGATGCAGTGTTGTGCCACTTGTGGTTGCTGGCTCTGTATTTCGGTTCTTCGCGATATTAAAAGCACGCAAAATGTCACCAAACTCTGCGAGTGCGTAAAATCAATTGCATGAAGTTTTCCACTTTATACAGTAATACAAAATTGAGAAATTTGGGTGTACATGTAAATATTAATAGTAGTGTGTGTGGTGTCCTTATAGATAAAAGGTCTGTTCATTGACGTATGCATAGAGTACCAAACAGAAAAAAAAAAATAAACGGGGGCTACTTCTCCTGTTTCAGCGCATTCCAGATTTTCTTTTGTATTGAACCCTATGGCAATTTTTGAAGGCTCTTTTACAACTTATGGGGGCATTTTTTGTCATATTGGGAGCAAAATCGCCCTGATCCCCCATTTATTTTCTTCCCTGGTAGTAAAGTGTGACATCACCCTGGTTCAGAAATAAGTGTGGACAGTGGTGGAATCAGGTGCAGTGCATCACAGCTGTTTGTTTCTACCAATAGGAGAGCAGCAGTTGTACTGAGTTACGGTTAGACTATTGTCCCCANACCAGTTTGATGTCATCAATTCCGTCTTCCAGACTTCAGTTTCTGTTCATCTCACAGGCACGGATGGCTGGCAGTGTCCGGCTTGTCGTGGGGTCGAGGTTAAGATCCCGTACGTATACCAGTGCTTTTGCGGCAAGGTACGGGACCCGCCCTGGGAACCGGGTGAAACGCCCCACAGTTGCGGCGAGGTGTGCCGTCGCAAACGGCCCACGACCTGTCCGCATCCTTGCAACATCTTGTGTCATCCAGGCCCCTGTCCTCCGTGCCCAGCTAATGTCAAGAAACATTGTGAATGTGGTAAGAATTACAAAATCAGTTTACAGTTTAGTGACATGATTGGGAACACTTGAAAATGCCTCAAGAACCAAATGAGTTGAAATATATATCAACCATGCACAGCAGGAGTGGATCTCCCACCTCGGAGGATTTGTCTGTAATTGTTTACTTTAGGAGAATCAAGCATAAACTTAATTTTATCTGGGGACGATAAAAATAAGCCCCATAGAGAGCCACACAGCAGGTTTCCGTGCTACGAGTGATATTGACAGTGTTTATTTTAGAATGAGTCGACGTTTGACAAGATTTTCACGTAGAATCCCTGCATAGTTTACTTAATCCTAGAGTAGTTTTTACCCTAAGTTGAGGACTACCTACAATCATGTCATATATCTGTAAAGGAAACTGGCAAGATTGGAAGTACATGTAGTCCCCAATTTAAGATGCAATGCAGATCTCCCAAACTTCCTAACTGGAAAATTAGTGATGATTTTGCTCAAAATAGGAAAGAAACAGCATTTCCCTCAGGATTGTGTGTAACAAAATTATCAAGAAAAATAGGAAAATCATATCAAAACAAGAGATGGGAAGTGCAACAATTTAAATCCTGTCTTCCAAATTCAGAATGATTGGGAGGTCTGATACATGTACTGTTTAAATTTTCTGCTGTGAAAATTTTGTAGTCATACATTTCCTCGTCGTTGTACAATTATTATCAGAAATATTGCTGTGATGGTGAAATTTGTTGTGAAGTTATAATTCTGTGGGATCAATTTTTATCACAGCCTGAGATTAATTCAATTACTGAATCCTTGTTTCTTCTCGACTCCTCAAGCAAAGAAATTCAAGACGATTCCCTCCTGAATATACACTCTATTTAGTATATATTTCAACTCATTTGCTTTTTGAGGCATTTTTACTTCTCCCAATTATGTCACTGCCCTTCAATTTGATAAAGGCTAATGACATGATTGGGAACACTTAAAAATGCCTCAGGAGGCAAATAAGTTCAGACATTTACCAATGTATACACTAACTGGAGCATAAATCTTGCCTGGATTTTCTTGAATTTATTTACTTTATAGGAGAATCAAGCATGAACTTACCAGTATTGAATTACTCGTGCCCCGATAGAAGTTGATCCCATAGAAAATTACACCACAAATTTGCACACTGGGTACTAATGGTAGTTTTTTAAAATGAGTCAACATTTGGCCGCAAAATTTTCACAGCAGACCCATGCCTGGATAAACAGAGATGCCAACCGTACGGAATATTTATCAGATAAGAAATTACAATGTGAATAGTCAAACGGCTGGACCAAGTGTTTTCTTACGAGACAAAACATGTTAACAAATTAGTTTTTCGCTCGGTCATTCAATCGGGAAGTAAACACTGAATTTATATTAGAACATATCTCATTAATATTCCGTAAGGGTTGGCAACTGTGGATTAATACTGTCAACATTACAGATGTTATTGGAAGCAAAACATGCTTGATGAAAATATGGAAGTGGTACAAAATATGAGATACTGCTGAAAGTGCCTGTAGGGATTCAGTATCAACCTAGAATACACACATTTACACAATGATGTCGCGTAAAGGTGACAACTATTTGTTTGCTCGTTGGACAGGAAAAACTCACCAGACCGTCAGATGTGGGAAGCAGAATGAGATCCATTGTCAAGCGGAGTGTGGTAAACGGTTGAATTGCGGTGTCCATGTTTGCAAGATGGTCTGTCACTCTGGGCCCTGTGAGGCATGTGAGGAAGTGATTGTTCAGGGTAGGTACCAGTGTCGAGTGTCTCAAGATTGGCAATATGTAATTTTGATCTTGGTCTTGATCTTGAAGGTGTTTCTCGTAATCTTGATTTTGATCTCGAACATATTTGATCTTGATCTTAAAGGCATCTTATAACGATATTTCCATTTTAAAAAAAGGTGAGTTTCTTGATTCTCCATGCTACCTGTGTCTTTGATTAGGTCTAAAAATAAAGCCCTGAAAAAAAAAATTACAGTTCAAAATGATCATTAAGTGCTTTTAAAAAGGTAAAAATCATTGAGAGACCATTCCCATTTCCCCCCATAGACTGCTGTGTTTCAGAATTTTTATCGGTCAAGGATAATTCATGTGCAAATTTTTATCTGTACATATTTTTAAAGTGACAACATATCCATGTAACTGTCTGAACTTTTGTGTACTATGGTGTTCATATGTCCATTGAAACACTGTCAGAAATGTCAG
>JZLH01S0541736.1:20052-34173 GCA_001188425.1 Eucidaris tribuloides
GCTGTATGGTATTGTGCTACGGAAAGAAATTAAATCTAAGTTTCTATCTGCTTTGAGCTGTGTATATTATCTGTTCATCAAGCATACAATCCAAAAATAATTCATAAGTGATCAAAATAAAATCTGCCAAGGACAATCGTAATGACACATTTCTTGGAGGCTTGACGAAAACGTGACACCATCGTAACACCAACTGCCCCTAGCGAAAATCCGCGCTGTCAACGCAAAGAAATTTGTGAATCGGATGAACGATAATCCAGACGGATATGTTGTGTAGTTGTTCTACATTTACAGCGATAAAAAGGAGTCGTACGCATTCCAGAAATTTGAAAAATGGATCATCAAAATTGTTAGTCGGTGACAAGAAGATGTTGATTTGCTCCATCACGCAATTTGTAACCTTGAGGAATTGGGAGTTAACTCGTAACGTGCCATGAAAATTACAACTCTATGGACATTGCATGTACTGTGCAGTGCAAATTTACGACTTCAGCAGGTTAAGAGTTAAGGTGATAAAATCGGTAATCTTTATTCTAATTGACAACACTAACTTTTGAATGTAAGATAGCATGAAGAGTTAATAAAAATGGGAGGTGGGCCGATATTGTATTCTTCACTGTTTTATTTAACAGTTTCCCCGAAATTGGGGCTCTCCTCCCTCCAAAGATGATAACTTAAGATAAACTTAAGTGAATGAATGAATGAATTTAAATACAAAATTCAAACTTGGTTGAAAACCATTTTGCAGGGGATGCTAGATAGAGCTCTAAGTTTAAAGTGAATGCCAATATTCTTGACATGTCAATTTCTTTGGCAGTTCTCTGTCTTCAGCAGAAAATGAATGATTCATTTTTTTTTTTTTAGTTGGGAGAGGAGAGGGGTGGTGGGGATAGGGGTGGTGGAGATTATATTTTTATTATTTCTTTTTTTTTGGTGGGGGGGGGGGTTAGTGTGCTCCATAACCAATCTTGGCTTCTCATTTGTGGTATACAGGGAAAAAAAGAAATGTCATTGAATTTACAAAAAGAACTACAGTATTTTTAAGGAGGAAGAGGCTTAATTGAAGGTTGAATCAATATTATAGAATTTAAAGTTATTTATGATAATGGTTTTCTTTGTGTAACCTGCAATATGTAACATCCTTTGTAATATTACTTTCTTTTCCTGTGGCATTTTCTGTCTGTTGAAACTAGAGATTGAGCTGCTGATAGACTTGTGACATTAAGTCTCAAACAAATAAACAATATGAAGAAAATAAAAACTTCTCAAGAGAATCGAAGGATGACCTTTAATTGGGCACATGCACCTGTATCACAACTTCTTGATTGTGAAACTATGAATTAATGAGAGGGGCTTTATAGTAGATGATCTGATAAACATCACTTATCTTAAAATAACATTGTAAATTGAACCTTGTTCACAGTTAAAGGAAGAGTTTGGGGGCATTATTCCATTATTTTATGTGCGGAAATATAATGAACTAGTGAATATGGGAATAGAATTTGTAAGTGCTAACTTATGCAAGAAGTTCAATGTAAACACCAGTGTTTTTTTTATTCTGAGTCCAAGAAATTGTGTGTTCAGTCATTTGTGTACATTTATTCTAATACTTGATTTATTATGTTTTATTTTTCCAACACCCATAAATTGAATGGTGATAACCATATTTTAGATATTCAAGGCTGAATGGCAAGTTCAGGGGTAAATAAGTCATAGCAACACATTCATATGGGATGATTTTCCCAATGAAATAGAGGTTTTAGGGGCATTGATGAACATATTTTCTTTCAGTCACACCTTGTTTCTTGTACATGTGACACCCATGCCTTCAGTGGTTGCAACCATTTCTGGCATGTACTCAAGGCTGATTAGAGCATACCAATGGCAAGTGTAGGGGTTAATATTTCATAGCAAATAGACTGTGTAATAATTTCCCTTGAAGTGATCGATGGAAGCAGTTATGTTACTTGACAGTTATGGGATTAAAGGCAAGTTGGCCTGCCTTTGAAGCTAAAGTTTGTGGCCATTGTATTTTGGGGGTAAATCACAACACTAATTTTCATATTTTCTTATAAATCTGAACACAGTAATTGGTTCTTTTCAGAATGAGGTTATTTTTTTTTGGGGGGGGGGAGGGGGAGGGGGGATGGGCAGGAGTGTCCGTGATCCCTAATTTGACAAAAAGATATTAAGTACCAAATTAAATTGGTCAGTGTTATATCTCATGTTTTATACAAACATATCAAGACCATCGTCCACTGGGACACTTTTCTTACTTTGAATCCCTATTTACAGAAGATCTGGAATTTCTTCAAATTTGAATAATTAAAGAAAGAGGAGGAGGAGGAAGAGGGAAGAAGAAGGAGGAGAAGAAGAAGAAGAAGGAGGAGGGACGAGGAGAAAAAGAAGAAGAAGAGGAGGAGGAGGAGAAGAGGGGAAGGAAAAAGAGGGGGAGGAGAAGGAGGAGGAGAAGAAGAAGAAAGAAAAGGAGGAGGAGAGAAAGAAATTGTCTGTGTTATATACAATGTATGTACTGTAAATAAGAGAGAAACCCTGGACAACAGTATGAAACTCAGTGAAAGCATTTCATCAATACCAAGTACATGTAGTCATTGCATCTTTAAAGGATTAAAATAATAACTCGCCAAATTAACTCACTACCTGGCCTGTATCCTTCCACGAATTCCCAGGACGACATCAGTATTTTGCAATATCACGCTTACCCACCTTTTATAGCGAGGAAGAGAAACTTTGTGGTTGCGTTTGTGTAAATTAGGAGAAGGGGAGAAGGTAAGGGTGAAGGGAAAAGGTCAAGTGGGGTCTAGAGAGCGGGGAGAGGCAGATTTGACATTTTTACTATGACATCATTTGTTTCCCTGGGCACACATTGTTACAAGCAGTTCCTTAATTCCTTCATTTTGAATTTTTTTCAAACATCAAAACAAGCAAATGTTTTGAAGTAAAACTGCATACGTACATTTCCTGCTAGGTAAATCAGTAATTTATCAAAGCCATTCATCGAAACAACTGAGTGATTCATTTACGGTTGCTTGTAAATTTCCCTTTCTTCCTATGACGTTTTTGTCCCCACCTGTGAGGGACCATCTTTGTTGTGTGTTCTTCAACTGAGAAACCATCAAGGCGGTGATTGGTTTTAATTTGACTGTTGTTTATGGGGTGGTATTTATGCAGTTTTTAGCCAGTAACATACATGTAGACCTGTGTCAACGTGTGAAAGGTTTTCGTATCACACACATTTCTATAGACCTCAAGACAGGGATGGAGGACTCGAGGCCGACTTTGCCAGTCCTCGGCCTCAGCCTCGTAATCCCGTGACTCCGACTCATCCTCGGCCTCGTACCATGCAGCCTCAGTGATTTGGGTCGAGGCTGGGTCGAGGCCGGGTCAAGGCCACAAGATTTTATAGAATCTGGGGAACATACGAATAAACCCTGTTTGATTTGTTTGGACATGGATTTTGAAGTATTTTCAACTAATATGCCAAAAAGAATTATAGAAATCCCAATATAACTTGAAGCCAAGTAAATTCACTTCTGAACGATGACTTTATTTTACCCAGCTTGTAATTAGTTTCACATAATTATTCATATGGGTCAATGTTTCTCCATGATGTCGCTGCTCTATACTGCAACAAAACAGGCACGGTGAAAGTCGATGCCTGTTTATAAGCTGAATATTTTGAAGACATTTAGTCATTTATAATTACATCAAATATTGTTTACGTCAAAGTCAAGAGCTTTTGCTTTATTTTGTTTTAATTTTTCCCAAATTGAAAAATTTCAGTAATTGGTTGATTTGAATGAATGGTTGATTGGTTGAAAAATTGTGCTTAATTGATTGTAAGATTTCAAAGTAATATTAAAGGTTAAAATTTTGTCCCTAAAATATTGCATTATTTCGTAAGTTGGTGACTCGGACTCGGCCTCGGCCTCGGACAATGGTGACTCGGGACTCGACCTCGGCCTCGGGACAATGGTGACTCAGACTCGGCCTCTGCCTCGGAAGGTAGCGACTCAGACTCGGTCTTGGCCTCGGAAGGTGGTGACTCAACTACAACACTGCCTCAAGACGAGTATACTGTAAAACCTTTACAGAAAGGACATTGAAAGAAACAGTAAAGTGTCCATTGTAGACAGGTGTCCTTTCTATACTGGTTAATTCATGTATAGTTTGCTCTTGGTAGTGTGGTTTGGTGTCCTTTATAGGCGTTACAAGCCATAATACTTTTATATGTATTTCTTCGTGTCTGTGAACATGCCAAAATAAAGGTTCAAGAATTCTGATTTTTGCCAACAGGTTTGGCTAAGGCCTTAAGTCTTTTCAACGTCGCATGATGTGTATTTATTCCAGGGACAGAACACATTCCTGCTATGGTTTTTCACTCCAATGACCCACTTGATAGCTCCTTCTTGATTGGTTTCCTGTTTATTTTGGGCTTCAGGACTTAATGTTCAGAAACAAGTTGAATACTTGGGTTTGATCTCTTTATCCACCAAATCCTGTAGAAATAAGCTCTATTCCATCAATCCGAAGGGCATAACTGTGAAAAGAGACCAGCACACTTGGGATAAGATCACTTTTCTACCTTCCTGACTGGGTAAACTTTAAGCCATATCTCGAATACAGTAGACATAGAGCTATTCATAAATACTAATGGCATATGACAATGACAGGTTTCCACCATGCTCCTGGACACACACACAAAAACGAATGTATTTACTGGTAAACCAAAGGCTAACACAGAAGTAAAAATAGGGGGGGGGGAGTATATAAGTACTGTAAAACATCCTTATTTTCTATTTCCTGGAAATTATGTGTTTTAGATGTTGAAAATCATTTTTCATATTTTCAAGTCTAAATTTCTGCTTGGTGAAGATGAAGGTAGGTCAAGTTTAGATAGATTGATCGTGAATACTCTTCATTGTTTATTGCCGGTTGCCAGTAGATGCATGTGACAGTGACAGTTACTTTATGAATGAACGATAACTCCTTCGCATTCCATGTTGCTACGACAATAAACATGGTTTAGGCCCCGCCCACCAAATTCCTCATAACTTGATCATGATATATTACACAATATTTATCACCCTCTGGTGAAATGTGATACGATTTTGCTCAGTCTTGTCAATGAAGTCAAAACAGAAATCTCTTAAATTCCACTCAGATCATAAATCTGGTCAGGCAAAAATATGTTTATTCCTGTTCCAGTATAGCTGAAGCAAAAAACATGAATACATAGTGGCAGAATAGTAAAACGAGCGACATAAATTCACACCGGAATCTACGTCTCAATTCAATACTAAAATGTTCTGAACGCTAGCAAGTAAATAAATTCGTGACAACACCTTCCGGCCTGGATGTTTTAACTCATTTGGTTCTTGAGGAATTTTTGAATTCGCCCAAACATGTCACTGCCCTTCAGTTCTTCCTTGCATCTTCCATGGTATGGCAATTCAGATTTAATAGACATGTCCATATCTTTCAGGGCCATTTATGTTAGCTGAGTGGGTGAGTAGAATATGTGATTACTAAAAATATGGACCCACACTTTGATAACTCCAAAACAGCAATGCTAAAAACAGTGTTTAGAGTGACGGTTATGTTCTTGTTTTGAGATATGACAGAGAAAACACTTTTTCTGAAGTGGTAGTATAATTATAGACCAGCACTTCTTAAACTTTTACAGTTCAGCCTCGATTATTCGGCCATCACTTAACTGGCTCTCCCTGTTATCTGGACGATGGACTTACCAGTCATTGCCTATAATTGATACATCTTTATCAGAAGTGTACACAGAAACCTGCTGGGAATCACGGAATAATAAATAATGTGTCACTTGTGTATGGTCTGTTGTAATTTGCACATGGTGTGTGGGTTGTATATATTATAACTTATGACTCATTACTCACTTACCCAACCCCCCCCCCCCCCCCCCGCCCCACTACACTGTATTTGTACATTATCCCTCTTATCCGGACATATCACTTATCCGGATGGTTGCTGGTCCCAACCTGGCCGGTTAATCGAGGTCGAACTGTACAACTGAAGAACCACTTTGGCTGTTTTTTAAGTCCAACCTTACCAAAAAAGGAAAGAAAATAATATCAATGAAACGTGAAACGAATAAAACAGTAATTAAAAAAAATGTGGTAATTCCCCCTATCGCATATAGTTCTCCTAATCTGAACGCATGTGGCGCTCTAATTTTTTCACCCTTTATTCTCTTGAAATAAACTTCCAGTTTAAGCAAGCGCGATATACATCAAACACTAAAGTACTCGTGGATCGTGTCAAAATCTTTCTTATAAATATCGTGAATATTTTTTTTCAAGTCCTTCATCCATATAACAACCCTTTTATTTAGGTCAGGAACGGAACCATCGGCTATCCTCACACACCGGCGTTTGCGTTCCGACTCGGCGTGCGCATGGTCGCATTCCTATTACGGGGTAAACATTTGCGGCTTTCTTGGCAAGAGTTTCGAGTTCATTTCCTTCGTTTATCAGTCATAGGAACATCTTTCACTAAGAAAGTCCTTTAATCGCAACACAGACATTCTTCAAAATTGTTCATCAGGTCAATCCATGTTTGCTCGGGTATGAGGTATTAATATTACGAATTTGATGAGGTTGGAAATGACATGTTTTGTGCGTTTGATTGTACAATTTACCGGAACCGGAAGTATACATCCCAAGAACAAGCTATCAGATATCGGTATCGCGAGGTGATATCGCTTGATATCGGCTATATGCGATAGGGAGAATTATCAGTGTTGTTATCAAGTCCACAAGTTCAAGTCCGAGACCACCCTAAACACAACCTTTCCATAGGGTTTGTACACTGGACTTGGACCGAGACCGAGGCCGAGGCCACCAGAAATCGGTCTTGAAGCCAGGCTTGACTACAACACTGGTCATATACTGTAGGCTGCGTGTCATGCTACTATTGCGTATAATGACCAAAGAAATATTTAACGAAAAACAACTTGCTAAATTTAAGTTGTGTTGTGAAAGCTCATACAGCGTGAGCGTGTTTCTATTGAAGCTAGTTTTCCGGAATGAACCGGCTAATGGAGGAGAAGATCTCAATAGAAACAGACCTTCTCCGCCATTATCCGTCTTTTAGCGGAGAAAGTTTCGCCGGTATTTATCCTGCTTTTTGCAGGATAATAGCGGAGAAAGATACCGACGTCAATGGAAACAGACCTTCTCCGCTATTATCCGTCTTTTGCCAGTGAGACACCGGAAATAAACAAAACCACGTGATTGGAATACATGACCCCTGGCTACTAGCGCGTGTTTTTGATTGAGCATAAATTTGATCTCCGTCATCCCACAATACCTTGCGGCAACCCAGGTCAATGGACTCTTAGCCGGTAATCATACGATCCCGGTAGGATTGGTCGTGCTTTGCGGAAAACGCAATCCAATAGAAACAGACCTTCTCCGCTATTAGCCGGTTAAATTTTATCCGGATAAATATGGTAGGCTCAATAGAAACACGCTGATATTTTGGGTTCATAATTGTATTTTTCATGGCTGACCTCACTGCCCATCTGAGCTGAGAGAGCTTTTGTGGCCCACCAGTAGAGACATGCTGGTTTACACGACATTTTGAGTCTTAGGCCCTGGTTACACTGACATAACCGTTCTGAGAATGGTCTTAGAACGCTTCCAGTAATCATCTCGGAACGGGTTTGGACCTTCACTGGTGTGGTTACACTGCTGTCAGACGACCCGTCTCATGTTCAGTAGAGCAGCGGGCTACCACTGGCAATGATTTAACCACGCTCCTTCGGTGGTCAAATGTGTATCCGTACTTCCGGCCGACGTGGTTCACGTGTATACTTATGTTTTGTAACTTCCTGTGTTGGACCGGTTTCGGAACGCTTGTGTGGTTACACCGCGTTCGAAATGGTCTGAGAACGGTCTCAGACCACCTCTGGAGGTGGTCAGACAAAAACGCTTTCATAACGCTTTTCGACCACTTTTGGGTCGGTTGTTGTGGTTACACCACGAGTGAACTGTTCTGAGACCATTCTCAGAACGCTTTTGACTTTCGGTGTAACTGGCGTCTTACTGTATAGATTAAGTTATGATCAATGTAGGCCTACTGGAGCATGGCAATTAGTGACTGTACAAAAGTCTAATTTTGCAAAAAAATAAATAAATAAAACGAATATTGAGTTGCTAATATTTAACATCATTTATATTTTCTGTATTCTGTAAATGCGGTAGATTTTAATTGTTGCTGAAATTTAGGCATTTAGCTTTACATGAAATCTAGAAATGATTTACAAAATTTGCAAGACTTGTGAAGATCGAACATGACATTGTGATCCATACAATTAACAAATGTGTCCACATCCCTGTCATTTTGATTGACTGGTGAATACAAATTGTACAGGGATGATGATCATATTTTTCAACTTCAAACCTATAGCTACAGTTCACATCACCATTTCTACGAAGTGTGTGCGAATGCCCTGGATGTTGCGGAATGCCCCATGGCATTCTTGTCAAAACAGGAGTAATTACTTTTTGACGAGGTCCCATAAATCCGGACAATTATTGAAGTATATTCCCCATATCCCTAGCTCTCTTTTACCCCCGGGGGCCAGTCAAGACACATTTAAGAATGACAGGAGTTACTAGACGAGTTACAAGGCAGTCCTTCTTCGGGTTTATTTCAGAGGTCTCCCTTATGATGTTGTCAAGCGGACATATCTGGTTGTGGCTTGCTAATTACAGAAAACATAAATATTGATGAAGATGTTAATATTCTATTCTACTGTTGAATTTTGCATCCAAAACGAAAATCCAGAAAATCATTTTACACTCCAAGTGTTTTTAGAAAGTCCATAAAATGATTTTACACGCAAGGTGTTTTAGCATCTAATTTCTATTTTTTAATATGAACATGTTTGACATGTTTTTTCAGATTTATATTTTGGTTTTAACCGTAATACTTTCTTTCTGGACTGGTACTGAATGAATATTTGTGTATCAGGAAACTTAGAAACATGCCTACTGTATGAAAGATTTTTCGATTCATGAAAGCGGGATCTAAATCTTCACTTTTACACTGTAAATGTTGCCCTTAAAGGCAAGGTTCACCCTGATATCAAGTTGGTTTTAATAAAAGCAGAATAGTGATAGAAACATATTAGTGAAAGTTTGGCGAAAATCCACCAAAGAATAACAGAGTTATGAAGGTTTCAAACTTTCAATTTTGTGACGTCACATGCGAGCAGCTCGCTATTTGTCATGTAATATAAATTCCATAAAAGTGCCGTTTTCTCAGAAATTTGAAAATTCTTTCCCTGAGCATTGAATATATCATCAGAAACCTTATTTTGTATAGGCTTCTGTGAACAAACCCCATTCAACTATTATGAAACATTAAAAATGGCAATTTATGGAATTTATATAACATGACATGTAGGGAGCTGCTCGCATGTGACGTCACAAAATTGAAACTTTGAACCTTCATAACTCTGTTATTCTTTGGTGGATTTTTGCCAAACTTTCACTAATATGTTTCTCTGATTATTAAAACCAATTTGACGTCAGGGTAAACCTTTCCTTTAACTCTTTATTTACCACATTTTAAAGGTGGAATTTGGGGTTCAATTTCGGGGTTCTTGTTCAAATTGCAGTTTTTGAAATACAGACGCACTTCTTTTTATGCCAAGAAGGTATGGCTTAATAGACTTGTTAGGAGAGTGCTGTATTGAGTAAGAGGATTATGGGGGATTAGTAAATCCCTAATCACTACTGTTATTGTGTTTATTGGGGAACTAATAACAACAAAAGCAACCTCAAATTGAAATTAACAATGGAATGGAAAGATAGCCGATTATTAGGGATTCTTTCTCTTTTTCTTCCTAAACCCAATCCCTCCCCCTTATATTCCAGAAGTGTAGAATTGAGGATAAAGAGGCAGAGAAAGGCAGGGAAATGCTAAGTTAGGTAGTATTTCAATTTTAATTGCAATTGGATGGGGGTGGGGGGGGGTGGAGTGGGTGAATCCATGGACCACAGTCCTCTCTTTTTGTCAAGCTAAAAAAAGCAAGCAAAATGATGTCACCCCCTTAAAGACACTATATAATACCCCTATCCATTGTAAGACGCACCCCTTGACCCCCGGGAATGGTGCGTCACTTGTCAAACGTGAGTCGGATTTTCATATACCATGACGCACCTGTGTGTCTCGACTATGACTGACCATTTTCTTACAATGACCGTGCCTAGGCCTATTTAAACGTATACAAACTGACGCACCCATTCACCATGCTGTGACAGACCAAATGCTTCCATGACGGTACCCTGCGTCATAATTTGTTGGTAAATGACCCACCCATGTAGCACCATTCCCAGGGGTCGAGGGGTGCATCTTACAATTGATAGGTGTATTACACTGTGGAAGACACATTTAAAAAATTGTCGAACTTTGCTGTCTGACATATCTGACAGTGTTTGAATGGACAAAGAAACACCCTAGAACATAGAAGTTTGGACAGTTATGTTGTCACTAGTACAATATGAGCAGATACAAATTGGCACATGAATTTCCTATCAGTGGATAGGAAATTCTTCAACACAGCAGTCTATGGGGGAAAGTTGGAATGGCCTCTCATGATTTTCACTTTTTTAAAGCATTTAATGATCGTTTTAAACTGCAATTTTTTCAGGGCCTCATTCATAGACCGTATCAGAGACACTGGTAGCATGGGGAATCATGTAGCTCAGATTTTTTAAACTGGAAACATTGTTATACAATGCCTTTAACTACCCACTAATTGACATTGCCCACCACCCCCACTCCACCCCCACCACACCAACTACCAGACCATTGACATTGCCTCCCCACCCCTCACCCCCATCAACTACCAGCCAGTTGACAAGTCTCCCTCCCCCCCCCCTTTCAAGGATGATCACTAACATGATGATACCTACACTTCTCAGATATGGACTTGCTTTATACAATTCTATTATAAATCAAGATTGCAATTTGCTGATAATACAATTTTTTTTTTTGTCCATCATATATCATACTATTCAACAAAAAAGAGGGAATCATCATGGCATGTTGATTAGACCATTTTCTTGGAACATTGCATCAATTTTCTTAGTCTAGATAGTAAATAAATCTACATTGATGATTGATGATGATATTGAAATTTTGTACTAATACAGAAGTATATCCGCAAGACATGCTGGAATGTCTAATATCTAATTTTTCCAAAGTTTTACGTGGAATCATATTTGTTAAGTGCCCCAAGATTGATCGAGCCTTAATCGATTTAGGGGTTGTCTTCAAATGAGGCTACGTCAACAAAACCTCTCATCATAATTGTCCAGGACACAGTTATCTTACCTGGGGCAAAAGATTTTCTTGAGCATGAGTATCCTTTCCCACCCCCATCTCCCTCCATTCCCCACCCCTGGGCATCATTTCTAAATCACACTGGGATTCAATTTTGACCAATCAAGAGCAGTGAGGTGAAATTTATTGTAAGATCTATTCCTAACGGAATATTCATCCCAATTGTGCAATCAGGTTTGAAATTGCAGTGAAGTAAGTGAATATTGATGTGATGGTTTTATGTTGGGGGAGTATTACACTGTAGCCGTGTCCAGACAATCGGACATAAGTTGCTTGTGACCGGTCATAACTTGTGTCGGTAATAGTAGCGTCGGATATAAAGTTGCTGTGAGAACGATTGTTGGACATAACTCTATCGGATATAGCGCGACTTATACCCGACGATTTATATCCGAAGACGAGACATCAGTCTGGTAATAAGTTATTACCGGTAATAACAAAATACGTGTGGACTGTAAATTTGCGCTGTCCGACATAACTGTGACCTTTTATGCTAATCCAAACTGGTGGCTTCGACTTTTCATTGTTTACCAATTCACATATCGCGCAATTTGGGTCAGAGGTTACGACCCGATAACGTCTTGACACACATCATTTCTGGTCTGCTATTTATACCGGTAATAACATCAGTAAGTTTTATCGGGCATAAACATGTCGGGTATAAGTGCATGGTATAAGACGCATGGTGGATCAAGGGAAAAATTTTTAATACGTCAGACTTATGCCCGACAAAGGTATGACTGGTAATAACTGCCTTTGTGAACTCAGCTTTTGACCACACCATAGTCTTCAGTACAATGTTTAGTAGTAGTAGTACTACTAGTAGTAGTAGTAGTAGTAGTAGTAGTAGTAGTAGTAGTAGTAATAGTAGTAGTAGTAGTAGTAGTAGTAGTAGTATTTGTAATATTAGTCACAGTAGTAGAGGACTAGTGATTGTGATAGTAGTAGTAGTACATGTAGTAGTAGCAGCAGCAGCAGTAGATGAGTAGTATGTAGAGCACAGTACAAAGTTGTGGTAGTAGGGGGAAGATCAGCTGTTGTAATACAGTAGTTTGCACTGTAGTTTACTTTAGTCCTTGTGAAGTGTATGAATGAGGCAAAACGATAATGGTTCATATCGTCGGCGGTCATCCGAACCGTCGTATCGCGATACGACAGTGCGAAACTCATTTCAGAGAAAATCGGCTTCAAAGTTTACTATAATTGCCACTTTTTGTCTCAAGCCTTACAAGATTTTTATTGCTAGAAATATACATGATAAGAAAGACCAAGACAATTGCTTAACATTGATATCTTTATTTTTACACAGAACCAAGAATCAGAGAAAATATCGCAAAAGAGCTACATGCTTGTAATTTTGGTTTGAGCAGTTTATATTTTCCCTGTACTAAAACGCCATAGGGAATTCAACAACGCTGACCGCATTTTCAATACACGCGATCAAGCAAACCGTTGAATCTCTCTTTCACGTGCAAAGTCAATGCAGCGCAGATACGCGCGCGTTTGCTGACCACGTATTTGCATATTAAGTGCGCGCAGTTGTTGTTTACTGTGCTACAGTACACGTTTCCAATGGGATTTGCACATTTTATCAAAAATTTATATGGCATCGCCTTCAAAATTCCCTCATATCTTCAGAAAATAAAATAAATTGCTGCCTAGAAATTTAACCATACATAGAGTAGGACTTGTACTTTCATTTTCTGCAAAAATCTCAAAATCAATATTTTGACCAAAATCGACTGATACGACGGTTCGGATGAACGCCGACGATATGTACAAATATAGACTGGCCTCCAGACTTTTATCCACTATTGATAGGGAAAGAAGATATTTATCTTGAGTCATCTGCTTCGACTGAGACTAGTGTCTTGAGGTCCATAACTTCATGGGATTGGTCACTCGCTGTGGTAGTCTGACTTCCAGACATTTAGATTAACCCATCCTATAAAAAGGAAACAAAGTCTTATCTTCAGTCAACTGCTTTGACGAAGACTAGTGTAAGGTAGAGTGAGTGTACTCTGGAGGTAGAAAAATTTGCATGGTCTGGAACCAAGACTATTGCTGTGGGTGCGTTGGCAATATATTGGGGAAGATAAAATCCCAGGGTCTGGAATAGAGACTAAATGAAGCCAAAGACCTTTTTAGCACTGTAATCCCATTGTGAGTTTATCCTTCTTACCTCTGTCTCATTTTCTAGTTTTGAGTTTGCATTTGATCGGTTTCATGTTTCTTCGAGCAAAAAAAATAACCCCAAAGAAACAAGTACTATTAGAGGAAAATCTGTGTTTGACGGATAGACGTAAAGAGATTTAGGTTATTCGACTTTTGAACAGGAAGATCACCGAAGTGCATGTATATTGTTTCTTTCGAAGGAAACACACATTGTTTGCCGACTCCCATGATACCCTGTCTCGGAAAGTACTAATGAGGTCCAGCTTCCTGTATTGTGAGTGGCATCTGACATCGTAAGGATTCAGTTATGTCGATAAATCTTCAGGAGTCAGATCAAATAATGAGATCGCAGCCAGTTCTTTGAAGTTAAAATTGTTGCCTTGATTTGCAAGGAAAGAGTCATTTTTTATTTATTTTTTTTGTAGGAATCATAAAAGTGTGAAATTTTCTGACCAAACTTTTCGTTATTCAACAGTGAAGGCAGTATGGTAATTGAATAGCAGTTTTTTGTTTCAGTTGAAAAAGGAGCAAACAATT
>JZLH01S0541847.1:34621-53344 GCA_001188425.1 Eucidaris tribuloides
TATAAATTCAATCATGTAACTCAATCAAATTTGCACTTTATGTGTGGGAACTCCCAGACCAATGTGTTTGTTTATCCTATCTTTTCAGAATTATTTCCTATGTCCTTCTTAAATTCAAATTCAAATTAAACAATAAAAAAAAAGCATGTACACATAATATATACGCACACCGGTCTGGTAGCTCGCTCACTAGTTTGTCTTCTTTCATCCACATTATTAAGCAATATATGATGTGATAATTGAGACCTTTTAAGAATTTAAATATCATATACACAATTTCTTTTGATTTATACGTCAGACTGAAACAACAATAACTTTACAAATTCAGATATTCTAAGGAATTCATATCCCATATGCCATGCCAAATGTTATTTTTCGATAGTTGTATATTTTATGTATTTACGTATTTTTAATGTAATTGTTGTACAATTCAGCCTCTGGCTGCGATGCAATGAACAATAAACCATGAATAATAATAATAAAGCCACATGCTAACATTGACCACAGTTTACACAAATGTGAGCTGCGTAATCCTTCATGCTCTAAGTGTCTTTGATGAGGTCTAAAGATGAAGCCCTGAAAAAATTGTACTTCAAAATGATGATTTATTGCTTTAAAACAGTGAAAATCTACAAGCACTCAAATTGACCGGATTCACCTGCCCATTTCCCCCCATAGACTTACTGTATGCAGATCTAGGCTACCTCATCATCCACCCGAGTGCAAATTGCTTATTCATGCATATGAAGAGCTTAGTTCCAAAGGGCGCTAAACGGCCATTTTCACCAAAAATGAGTTATTAACATCAGCACATTTGATACCTACTTATCTTGTTACAGTCCAAAATTGGAAGTCAAATTCTACGTGGAAATGCGAAATATCTGGGGTTATAGTTTTATTTTTCCATTGACGCGTGTACAAATTCATGCAAAGAATTGCATTTTTCTCCGAAGTTACTAAAGTGGATTTTGGAACTAAGCTCTTCATATCTTGCCAGAGGAAGCATAACTTTCCAAACTTTTGTATTCTAGGGTGTTTGTTTGTCCATTTGAACGTTTTTGTCCGTTTGTTCATTTTAGGTTAATGGTTCCGTTTAACTGGATAATTCTGAATATTATTACTCACCCAGAACGTGCAGGAGAACAGCAATTATGACTAGATCCTGTGTGAAAATAAACAATAGCTCACGTGATAAATTATCGTAATTTTTAAACATAAGCCTACATACTCTGTTGTCAAAACAGACACACGTAAAAATAAGGTAGAGTGAGATAAAGTTACGTAAAAAGAAATTGTACTATTTGTGTAATAATTATTGGGAAAGTTTCCCCACTAATGTGAAGGCATTTTAAGTGTATGCTAGTCCCGACAAAGTGTCCCAACTTACCCTTACGGTAAAGGAAACGTCAAACTTGCCTGCAAAAATATAATTGTTTTGCTTTTGCACAATATTATTGCAAAGCGTAGGGCCATTTAAGACTTATAATTATCCAGAAAGTAGGACGATTTCTATGAACAAGTGGTATGCGTATGAAACAATTGAAAATACGGCGTGTGTTCACGTGTAGGTACGTGTGCAGAAATAATTTCTGCACACGTACCTACACGTGTAGGTATGTGTAGGTACGTGTAGGCAGGCCTTTTAGCCGTCTTACGTAACCATTCATAAAAAAAAACCAGCCTCCGTGTGACGCTACGCTCTTCCATTTAGCGGACGATTCCGTCTAAATCGATATTTCGTGATTTATACATTCAATTTTGTTGTGGCTTTCGGGTTATATTTCCTTAGTATCAACGTAAATATGTACAAAATAGCTTTCGATATGTTTAGTAATTTTTGAGAAAAATCGAAAAATCAATTTGAGGACAGTGTTTCAAAAAGCTGTAACAACCAAGCGTTGCAAAATCTTTCATTTATTTCAAGAGATGTGAAACTTTGAATAAATATGAACTACAATGTTGCAGTAATAA
Source organism: Eucidaris tribuloides (assembly GCA_001188425.1). NCBI lineage: Eukaryota > Metazoa > Echinodermata > Echinoidea > Cidaroida > Cidaridae > Eucidaris > Eucidaris tribuloides. The sequence goes on from JZLH01S0541847.1 coordinate 36,593, forward strand.
TTTACAATATCCTTCAAGATTTTATTAATTAACAAAAAATGTCACTTTTTGGGCATATTCCATCCACCTTCTAGATAGGTCTCGATTAACTGAGACTAGACAGATTTTGCAAAGCATGCAAAACACAGGACGCGAACCTGCATGTGAAATGACTAGTAACAATATGATTACCCATGTAAAACAAATTCCACGGACTGCAGAAAACAGGTGTCACGTAGCAGCGTGCGAGACACACGTCGTCGGGCAGCTTTTATGAAAATCGAATCAGATCATGATACCAAAATAACAGATTTTTACACAAACTGAAAATTCCATGTTATCGTAGTAATAAATTACTAATAATGATTACTAAAATAGTCCAACTCTAGACACAAAAGTTAAAATAATTAAATAATGTTTATACGGACATTTTCTAAGCAATGCTTACATCGAGCGCTAATAAAAAAATTTCAAAACAGTTAAATCGTGCAGAGCATCCCGGGGGTAGCCAACTTTCATTACAAAACCGGTACCGAGTAGCCGTAGATAGACTTCAGAAGACCCAACAAATAATTTTAAAAATTCGGCAAATATTACACTCTTAATAGTTATTCATATTACATATTTCACCACTCAATTTTCTTCCCATTGTTACAATTGCATTGAAAATATCTGATTTTTTCTCACATTTCTTTTTTTGTTTCTTTCAAAATGGCTTATGATGTAAATGTTATGCTTATATTTTTTAAAACTACATGTAAAAAGCGCACTTAATTGGATTAATTAAATACGATAAAGTGCGGCGCATTGGTAAAAAGGTTTGTAATCGCCACAAACCAATTTTGGCGTGAAAAGGCCCTTCGAAGACGGCGGTCATCGACAATGGTGTAGCCATTTTGTCCTCTTATAAATGTAACCAGAGGCATATATCGTAAATGCGAAAGCGCAATGAATCCCAGCGGAAAGAAAAGGTAGGCCCCCGGTGAGGTACTACGTTTTTCAAATACATTCCCAAAAACCTATTCGCCTAGCCGACAGTAAAACTGTAACACAAGTGTTGCAAAATAATTTTTGAGCTGCTATTGTATGGTTGTGGAGACCTTGTAGGAATTGCTCACGAATGGCAAGAAAACGGTTTGAACACAAGCAAACTGTTATGCATACGAAAAAAAGCAATTGCTTGAAATCCACCTTTGTCTTGTAGGATGTTAGCAAGTGTTTTTATGCATACGGTCTATTACTTTCATGGGAGCACAAAGGCGGGTTTCGTATAATGTATTAAAATATTGCGCGTGAGAGGAGAAGCATTTCCTGTCATGGGAGCTACGAAAGATCACTTCACTAATGTATACAAATTTATGGATGTTTCTTTATGTGATTATCGAGGAACGATTCTACTGATTAGTTCTGGAGTGTATGATGGTTGGAATCAATTTGCATATTCTTGTTTTTGTCATACCGTCAAACCTGCAAACCTCGGGCAAACTGTCAGGTTGTCAAGAACAACCTTTGTTTCAAAATGTTTTTGCAGGCAAGCAAGAATCTGTGCTTGCAAGCAATTCCTAATTTTTATGCATATGGATTCAAGCAAAAGGCTAGAAAAAGCAATTACTATTTTTTATGCATATGGCCCATTGTCCTCTTCAAGAACAATTTAGTCGGTAATGCATGACACCACTATAAGAACACTGTGCAAATGCATTTTGGACTGATTACACAAAAGTGATTCTGCCTCACTCATGCGTGAAATACTTTCAATACAATTTAGTGTCATCAGACAGCTTAGGTCCTCAGCAAAACACTCATATCAAAAAATTTGTCTCAAGATGATGAATTTTTGTGTAAGTGTCTACTTTTTTTTTGATACACACTGTATACAAAATACAACAGGTATTAAAGCCCAAGTTAGTTTCGGTAAATGGTAAAGAAATGAAATTCTTTGCAATTATGTTTTTTAGATACACCTAATATGATCTATTATTACCCTGAAAAATGCTTCACTCTGAAACTTTCCCATTACTGAAAAATTACTCAAAAAGGCTAGATTGCTCTCTTTTAATTCAAACATCATAATTGAAGACTGTAGAATAAGAAGTACTGAAGTCACATAATACTACTTTTGAGAAACAAAGGCTCAAAGTTTTCAAATTTGTCTACAGATCACAATTGTTTGAGTGTAAATCCAAACTTGGTGAAGTAATTGCACATTTGTCGATTTCCAATAATCAATAATCAATATTGTGGACTTAAGTACTTCTACAAATCTCAAATCTTCTACTTCTCAAATAAATGAATGTCAAAAGCACTTAATTGTATATATTTTTGGAATGTCCTTCAAATTTGATATGCAATTTGTCAAATTTGGACGTTGTTTTAAATTTGACCTCATTTGACCTTTGACCTTTCACCTTTGACCCTTTTAACAACAGTAATAACAAAACAATATCAAAATGCCTATGGCATACAAGTATCACAAATCATATCACAGTGCACGGAAAACCATTGAGCGGCTGCTCCGTCTCATCTCCTTGATTGGACTTCGATATGATTTTATAGCATTTTGCAATAAAAACGTGATTGAAGTAATCAATTTTGGTAAAATGCCGTATATGTAGATTTAGTAAAGCATAGCATCCCCTCACCAAGTACAAATAGCATACATGTGCATATACATATTTAATGAAGTGTGAACTTAGCTCTTTGGCATACATACTTGAAAAAATCTGTCTAACATTACTAAAGTCATTTAATGGAACTTGTTATTAGCTATTCTTACATATCTAATGAGCTACATAATTATATGACCTTTGACTTAAATGTACATAATCCAACATCAAATTGTATTTTGAGACTATCAGCGTGTTTCTATTGAAGGTTGTTTTCCAGAATGAACCGGCTAATGGAGTAGAAGATCCCAATAGAAACAGACCTTCTCCGCCATTATCCGTCTTTTTAGCGGAGAAAGTTTCGCTGCTAATTATCCTGCTTTTTGTTGGATAATAGCGGAGAGCTATACCGTAAGACGTCAATAGAAACAGCCGGTTGCAGTATCATCCGGTTAGCAACCGGAAATCAACAAAACCACGTGATCGGAATGCGTGACCCCTGGCTGCAGCGCGCGTGTGTTTGATTGAACATAAATTTGACCTCGGACGTCCCACAATACCTTGCAGCAACCCAGGTCTTTGGGGAAAATGCAATCCAATAGAAACGCACCGCTCTCTGCTATTAGCCGTTTGAATCTTATCCAGATAAATACGGTAGGCTCAATAGAAACACGCTGATTTTCTGACAAGGTTCAAGATTTGACCACCATTTCGTTGACAAATGTGTGACTGTAAAAATAATGAAGGGGGAAATTACATGTACTGTACCTTTACATCAATGAATATAGGTCATTTCTAGGGTAAAAGTATCTTATTTTCAGTTTTTGCAACCTAGAAGTAGAACCCTGTATCTTTCACTTTTTTTGAAAAAAAAAATAATCAATTATTGCCCATTTTTGGCCAAAAATAGCAGTATTGGTGACAAAAATTTCAACACCTACATGTCCTTTTAATTGTTTGTAATATCCACAAATTACACTATATTCCTTGTTTTTGTTCAAATTCAATATTTCATATAAAACTTAAGTAAAATTTTTCATGTGAAACTGTATTTGCTTCAGTTTGCTGCATACTTTACATGTGGAAACAGATAGAAATTGCTCTTTGACAAATGATACCCCCAAAAGCCCCCTTTCAGAGTGATACATACAGGTACACGTGTATTTTGAACCAATCTGATAGGAAGAAGCTAGAGGGCTCAATTTCCCATCATTTTTTGCAGAATATCCCTACCCCTAAATTTTGAAAAGTGAGTAAAAAATCGGGACATTTCTCTAAAAAAAAATATTTTGGGAAAACCAATCAAGCTACACTACAGGCCTGATAATCTAATCAATTATGCCCCTTATATTTCCCCATCAGTGATTAGACTTCTGATATGGTAGCCTACATATTTTTTTCAAAATAATTCTTTTTAGAATTGATTTTACCCATTTTCAACCCAAATATGAATATGCAATAGACCATTTCATAATGTATTTAAACTAATGGAAGTTTTCTCTTCTGAAACCTAGTGCAGAGTTATTTTTTTCTCACTTGTTCTTATGAATACACGCAACCTTTGTCAGAATAGTATGCATGGAATTTGCATCAATATTAAACAGTTTATGGGCAAACCTACATATGCCCTAGTCTGGCTTCCAGACATTTAAACTAACCTGTCTTTATATATTAATAAGAAAACTACTACAGTGTATCTTTTAGTCAACTGATATGATTAGTACTATATGGGCAATTCCGTGATAAGTTACGTTACACTTTATGACAAACTTTACTCAACATTTGGCTCTTACATGAATATGCTTTCATATAATTTTTCTGTTTTGGTACTGACAATTCTCTAGACTGGCACCTACTTCACAACATCAAGCAAAATCATGAGACATGTTTCAGTGGGTAATAATAAGAACTTTAATTATGGTTAGTTACGTTACATAAAGAGGACATGGAAAAAAATGACAAGTGTTTGTCCTCAAAGTTTCCTCAACCTGTTTTCAACTGAAACAAACTGTGGTATTCATGCTATTTCTAGCATCTTGATAAGTCATTTGATATATAACTTATTGATAAAAATCTTTTCATTTTTAACTACAACATCAAAAACATGGTTAGTTACGTTACGGTTAGTTACGTTACATTTTGTCCAGCCACACAAATTTGCGTTTATTCATGTCTTTTTCAGATTTAGTATGCATATGTGGGGCTTTATTACTTTCAAAACAATGGGAAGAGGCTATTGACATGGAAAAAACTGCAGAATAAATGATAATTTTTCATAAAACTGAGATTTAGTCACACTAGTCCCACATGTGGTATTTCATGTATGGTTCTGATTCTCCTAGAGGGTGCTGTTGAAGACGTAAAATTTAGAGTAGAAATGATGTCCCCCATTGTTTCTTCATGATTCATATCCATTCAAACCATTAAAATGTAATACAATTCGCGATAGACCAATTTATATACTTTGTGATTTGTCCAATAATTCACGGAATTGCCCATATAGTCTTGATTTTTAAAGATAAAGTAAATGTCTGTGGAGGTAAAAAAACGTCAGAGATTGAGTTTGTCTAAACATGCAGTATTAGTAATGTAAGCTGCAAAAGCATTATTTGCAATAAAGCAGTTGTATTAGTTATTTCAAGGGAAAATATCTAGCTTCTACTTTGAGAAAATATGTGGGACTCGTCCTTACGAACACTGTCATCTGATAGCTTACATGTACTTACCTGATTGGCATCAAAGTAGATAATAGAATCACACTATATACAGTGTGTCCCAGAAAGAAGGAAACCGAATTGATAAAGATATTTTCATATCTTAATATTAAATATGTAAATTAGTTCAATACGATGTGTATGTATGCTACGGATCAGAGTTTGAACGTGGAGATAAATAAAGTATCTTGAACTGCAATCCAGTCTACCGTCTTAATCATTTATACTTGTATTGACTCCCTACACATCATCTATACTTGGTACCTCTAAATATACACCGAAACAATCAACACCGATCCCACGTAGCCCTGCCGCTACACAACATTACTCCAGTTCTTTGCACTCTTCATTGGTTACCTGTACACAAACGCATCATATTCAAGATCCTTCTCCTGGTCTATCACACACTGCAATCATCTGCTCCCTACTATCTTCAAGCTTCTATTTAACTCTACAATCCACCACGCAGGCTCCGCTCAAGCAACACTCTTATATTAAAACAGCCACGAATCAATCATATCTGGGGGGATCATGCTTTTTCTCATATTGGACCGAAACGTTGGAATGAGCTCCCTTTATCCAGCCGCAAGTCATCATCCATCGACACTTTCAAGACATCTTTAAAAACACACAATGTACCCCATAATTTGGTTTTCTGAGGTCTTTTGTGCTTTTGAGTTCTTGTATTTGTAGAAACTGTGTAGTTTATTGTATGTAATATTATGATTATTTATGTTTTTATACATGTCTTACAGCCCCATGAGTGTCTGATTGACAGACCTGCTGCGCTATATACATGTAAATAGCCTTATCATTATTATTATTTATCCACATGCCGAGCGGCATCGAAATCGGACTATCAAAAGTGGTAGAAGTTCACCTTTGTTCTTATTAGCCAATCAGGAGAAATATGCAAATGAGGTAATTAATATGCATATTTTTCAACATCCGTTTGCATGGGTAACCCGTGTGCCCAGCACTATCCACATGCCGAGCGGCATCGAAATCGGACAATGGAAAGTAGTTGAAGTTGTTCTTATTAGCCAATCAGGAGAAATAATGCAAATGAGGTCATTAATATGCATATTTTTCAACATCAGTTTGCATGGGTAACCCATGTGCCCAGCACTATCCACATGCCGAGCGGCATCGAAATCGGACGATGAAAAAAGTTGAAGTTGTTATTAGCCAATCAGGAGAAATATGCAAATGAGGTAATTAATATCCATAATTCCAGTCATCAGGTTGCATGGATAACTCTTGCACCCGGCACTACCCACATGCCAAATGGCATCGAAATCGGAGTTTGCCTTCTTGGCGAGGTTCACCTTTTTGGTGTGAAATAGTTGACGAGAGACATCTGGGATCCATCCATCCATCCATCCATCTATTATAGAAACAGCACCAAAACCTGACGGACCTGACGCATTTTTTGAGCGTAGCCCGGAAGAGGCATGGTGGACGTAGCCCGTAGCCGGGCGACCGTCGCCTTGCTGGTATACGTACATATACGTAACTGGAAGACAGTGTTCCTATTACTCGCTTGGCTGTAGATAATACGGTCGCAACCGTTATGCGTTTTCATTGGTCATTCAGAAGCATTAAGCTCGTAGGGGGAAAACCCCTACTGTAATTCGAGGTCTTGAGCGCGTAAGGGAAACCCCCTACAGTAGTACCTGACGCATTTTTTTAGCGTAGTCGGGCAAGGCATGGTGGCAGGCCGTTACATGGGGGACATAGGTAGGGCGGCCGTTACCGAAGTAACAGGCATCTCTCTTCATGTTCGCTAATCGTTGACCTATTTGGCCACGGTTTTGTTGTTGTTCTTTGTTTTATTGTTTTTGGTCGACATTGCATTGTTGGGTCTAATCGCGGTTTAAGTCTGATACTCTGCCATTGACCGTGGTCAAGGCCTCGCTGGGCTGTGTTTTAAAAAGTCGCCTCGTCGTTGTAATGCATTGCGAAACACATCCGCCACAGCCATGTATTATGTACCGCTACTGCTGAATATCGTCGCTCGCTCGACGAAGATTCCATCTGTCCATTTGCCAGTCAATCACAACAGCGGGGCACAACATTACACTTTGTTTCATTCTTTCTTTGCTTTTGGTTGGCTTAATAATTAACTTTCTTTATTTTTGGTCGGCCAGGCCAGGTCAACTCTCAATCTACATGTAGCTGAATACTGTTGAATCGTTTGTCCTGTGGAGTGTGAGGGGAGTACGCACTGTTATTAGTTTGTACATGCGACGATTTGTGGCTGCTGTGCTGTGCACAGATTCGGTGTCAAGTTGTAATTCAGCTCTATTGTACTGTTGCGTGTGTAACGTTTAGATTCTACTCCTGTCAGAATGCACGTTATTGGTACTGTTTAAAGGCAAAGCAACGTTATAAGGGAAATATACATGTAGGGTGTAAGCATTGTCATACTTGGTAGATCCAGGGGTAGACCGATGGAATTTGTCTCCCTCATGGTAGGGGGCTTCTAATTTTGTTTTCAATATTGACATCGTCGGTCAGCTGAGGTGGGTGAGCGACGATGTTAACATTGTTAAAAATGAGAATGAGAAGCCCCCACCCACCCGCCCCCCCCCCCCAATATCCTGTCCAGGTGTAACTTGGCTGTTTGGATTTATATTTTTCTCCAGTGCCATCACGGGAGAGCCTTGGGAACAGATCCACTAAAACATAAGGTGGCCATGGGGGGTGGGGGGAGGGGTGCTAGGGGACTTCTAGGCAAGGACAGGTAAAGTGACCATTATGGGTTCGGTTGGGAATGTTCAGCTGATATACTAGCCTTTATACACACTCACTGACATTAAGGTTAAATCTGAAAATAGTAATCTTTTCGCGCAAAGCGTGCCGAAAATTTGAAAATTGTGAGTGTTTGCGGGCACGAATTTGAAAATTTAAAAAATGGGACCCATGTCTAAAGATCTTTTTAATGAAAAGAGGGCCCATGTCTATGGATTTTTTTTTAATTGATCACCCTTCCCCTTATGGGGTGCTGGGGGTGCTGAAGCACCCCCAGAAATTTTTCAGAGGGTGCGCAGCACCCCCTGCAAAAAGACATGTATGTATATTTTTAATCAAATTTGGCCGCAGAGCGATATTTCAGCTGTTGATTTGGCCGCGAATTTGGCCGTGAAAATGTTTTTGGCCACGAAAATTTTCCGCCGACACCCCCCCCCCCCGAACTGAGCGAGTTTTCAGCTGTTGATTTGGCCGCGAATTTGGCCGTGAAAATAACTTTTGGCCGCGAAAATTTTGGGGGCCGCGAAAATATATATCTCTGCACCCCCGGTGAAAAAAAATCGTTCCCAGGGCCCTGCCTTCCCAGCGGCACATCCTCATATACCCAATATACATAGTACCCATCCCCTCCCGGGGAAAATGACAATAAATGTACGGGGAAGTAGGCCTTTTTTCTCTCTTTTTTAACTACGTATAGGGAGAAGTACAGGGTTTTGATACTTCACCCAACAGTGGAAAAAGGGGATTTTGTTGTCCAACGTAAAATAAATGCAAAGAGTAAAAATAGTCACCGTTTTCAAAAGAAGGGGATAGGAGGGGAAGAAGAAGGGATAAGGGGCAGAATTAAAGGGGGATTTAAGGGATGAATAAGAAGGCATTAAGGAGAATAAAAGCGGAAATTTAGGGGGAAATACAGGGCGAATAAATGGGGACTACATAAGGCGGGGAATTAAGTGGTGAATTCAGAGGAAAATTCATTGGGATACAGAGGGCCAGGGAATAAGGCCGGGAATTAAAGGGTGATTTAAGGGGTAAGAGGGGGATTAAACGGGGAACAAGAGGAGATATAGGGGAATATGAGGGGGAATAAGAGGGAGATAAAGAGGGGAATAAGGGAGAATAATAAGGGGAATAAGAGGGAAAATTAGAGGGGTAAGAGGGAAACATGGGGGAATAAGAGGGTTGAACGAGGATTTGAGGGGTATTCAGAGTTGTGAATAGTAGGGGGAGTAAAAGGAGGGGGTAAGAGCTGCCTCGGCGCGAAGTGCCGAGGCAGCTAGTACAAGAGAAAGCTAAGTGTGCCTTCCAGCATGCTGGGCGGCTCACAAAAAGCCTATTGTATTGTCTTTCATATGATACCACATTTGTGTAAATAAAGCGATGTATGAGTGAAAAAAGACAGTTTGAAAAGATCCTTGTTTCAGAAATGTTCCAAAATGCATTCATTAACCATGCTGTCGGGATTTGGGAGCAGCAACCAAGAAATTTTTTGCCAAAACGATTTGGAGCCTATTCATTTCGCCCCAAGCAAGATATTGTGTGAAGTCAGCAGTGCGTGAACCTTTTGTTCAGCTCACTTCCAATGGCTCAAAATGTGCTCATTTTAAAAATTGTGCTAAAACAAGTATATTTGATTCTATTTGTTCTCCGGCATAAATCATTTATGTTTTACGCATGAGGTGTCAGATAAAAGAAGAAATTATGAATTTTTATGTCATGCTTTTATTTATTAAACATAATTACATTTACATGTACTACCCTGAAAATGTTTTACGCATGAGGTGTCAGATAAAAGAAGAAATTATGAATTTTTATGTCATGCTTTTATTTATTAAACATAATTACATTTACATGTACTACCCTGAAAATGGACTCAAAGATGAAAGCTGTGGGTGCAAATGAAATTTTGGTAGCACCACTATCCATTGTTTTAATTCAATCATGCGTTAACGATGAATAAGGAGTTGTGTATCAAATAAAGGAAGAGAAACAGAGCTTTACAAACATACCTAATTTATCCACAAAATTATAATTATGATAGCATATTTTTGTCATGAAATCCGGTTTCCTTTTTCTGGGATACACTGTATAATAATAATAATAATAATATAGTCCATTTCTTATATAGCGCATAATCACCAAGGATATCAGTCTCATTACCCTGGTCACGGGGATACATTTCTAACCTGCACAAAGATGGGCACTATTTCCACTCCCTGGGAAATATTCCTAGCTGAGCTGCCAAGGAGGCGCATCAAGCCAGACAAACTAATCATTCCCACCCCACTGACAAGGTACCCATTTATACTACTGGGTGGAGAGAGGTAATGCAGATTAAGTGTCTTACCCAAGGACACAAACGCCGTGGCTGCGTCAGGATTCGAACCGGGGATCTCTTGATCGGGAAGCCACGGCCTTATCCATTCAGCCACGACAATATTGATTTACAGTGTAATAGATTTTTTCCTCTCTCTGTATTTTAAGATTGCAAACTTCTGATAATCTAACATTTTTAACAAACTTGTCAGAAAAAACGAACAGTGGGACTCAAACCCGTCATCTACAGCTAACCGGGATGTGACAATACCACCAGGCTATCACTAGTTACTGGGATTGACACAATGAACACAGGAACAAATACTAAGGCTCACAACTCTGGCATTGTTATTGTTAAACAGTATATCATTATTCATAAATGAATGGAAGGAATGATTCCTTTCATTCATGTACAATATAATTTCCATAAAAATACACATTTCACATGCAACATATTTAAAGCAAGAGCCGCAGGGGCTACGATGCTCACCTGAGGTCACCCAAACTCTCTGTGGTGCCCATAGAAGAAATTTATAAGTTATAGTTTTGGACCTTGGAGCCTGATACCTAGGCATCAACGGAGTCACATGAACCAGTTGAAAAACTTTGCATCCCCTTGTCACATAGCTGATTTTCCAAGTTAAGTTAAATGTCATAATATATCTTGCTCTAGAATGTTATCATTTGGCCTCACTTCACCTTTGACCTACATTTCATAAACCCTCTATCCTCTCCCCCAAAGGATCATTCCCACCAATTTCCGTATAAATCTATTAATGTGCTTTATAGAATATGATGTAAATTAGAATTATTCCCAAAGGGCCCTCCCTTCAACCTGTTGCCTGCCTCAGGGGCCAAATGGGGCCACCCTGGGCATTGTCTTGAGAAACAATAATTCATCACATATAGAGGTATCTACACACACAGTGACTGACCTAAACTATATCTGCATCTAGAGAAGATGTTTGAAAATGTCAGTTTGGCCATTTAGGCCCTGCCTTGATGCGGGGGGGTGGGGGGGGGGGGGTTACGGTGTACCATCTTGAGGACCCTTGAATCCCTGCCCTCAGGATCATTCCTGCCAAGATTGGGCTAAATCCAATCATGAGTTTTAAAGTAGAAGCTGAAATGTGTACAAGTTTACGCAGGACAGATGGCTGACAAAAAGCGATCAAAATAGCTGAGACTTTGGCTCAGGTGAGCTGAAAATGCTTAAAGTGATAGGCTAACATTGTGGAGCTTCAATTTAAAAAAATGTCAAACTTTGATATCTGAGCTACATAGTAGTGTTCAAATGAACAAATAAACACCCTAGAATACAAAAGTTTGGAAAGTTACACTGCCAATGGCAAGTTATGCATGAATAAACAATTAAAACTCGGGGCGAGTTTTAATAGCCTAGGTGTACACACAGTAAGTCTTTGGGAGGAAATGGGCAAGTGAATCTGGTCAACTTACGATTTTCACTTTTTTACACTTTTTTAAAGCACTAAATAATCATTTTGAAATACAATTTTTTCAGGGCTTCATTTTCAGACCTCATGAAAGACACTGGTAGCATGGGGAATCATATAGCTCAGATTTTTTTAACTGTGGGAAATGTTAGCCAATACCTTTAATCTACAAAAACCCAACAAATTATTTTCCAATCAATTATTGATATGAACTAGAGGCACTCGGCGGGAGGTGTGACCCTTCGAGCACATGTATCCCCCGAACCCGTCCCTTCACCCCCCATTTGGATAAATTAGATAAGGAGGAGCGATATATCGATATATCGATAATATCGATAAAAATCTTCATATCGATATGACGATATATGATTTAAGGTTATATCGATATATCGATTTTGAGAATATATTGGTCCATATCGACCTTTTTCCGATATCAAACCAACTAACGATGTGTTAACAAAGCCTGAATAACTTCGTTACAACAGATGCAGTTGTTAATTGCCGGTTATTCATATTGAATTTCATGCCAATTTTTAATTTGTAAAACCTTGGAAACATTCACAACTTATATATCTTAATACCCCAGAAAATCATGGTTACTTTGTAGCATCGATCAGGCCTTTTTGATAATGTAAGATTGTCACTTTTAACGGCTCATTTTATGTCAATCGATGTTCGATTTAAATCGGAATCGGTTGACGCGACATGTGCCGTCAAAACAACCACCACATTGTTAACAAAGCCTGAATAAATTCGTTACAACATGTAGTTGTTAATTAGCGTTTATGCAGATACAATTTTCACGCCAATATTTAATTTGTAAAGCCTTAGAACACATTCACAACTTATGTTTCTTAATATCTCAGAAAATCATGGTTACAAGTACTCTCAATCGATTATGACATTGATTCAAGACTGGTTCAAGACTGGCGCCCTCAATGTTGAGAGGAATAATTACTTGACATTGCATGATCGATTGAGAGTACTTGTAACCATGATTTTTTGAGATATTAAGAAAGATAAGTTGTGGATGTGTTCTAAGGCTTTACAAATTAAAAATTGGCGTGAAAATTGCATCTGCATAAACGCTAATTAACAACTACATGTTGTAACAAAATTATTCAGGCTTTGTTAACAATGTGGTGGTTGTTTTGTCGGCACATGTCGCGTCAATCGATTCCGATTTTGGTTTGATTAATCGAACATCGATTGACATAAAATGAGCCGTTAAAAGTAACAATCTTACATTATTAAAAAGGCCTGATCGATGCTACAAAGTAACTATGATTTTCTGGGGTGTTAAGATATATAAGTTGTGGATGTTTCCACAACTGGATGTGGAACGTTGGTTGCTTGGTGAAAAAGGACGCTTGCAGTTGTCACTAGTGGCTTTTTCTACACTCATTTTCACTTTAACCCCTTGGGGACGACGGGCTTGTACAGAAGCCCAGTACATTGCACACTCAGAGACGACGGGCTTCTACAGAAGCCCAGAAAATATATCAGAAATTTCGGTCGAACCTTGGATAAACAGTAGAGTTCTATTGCTTAATGCATCTGTCCACATAATTACACTTTTTGACAAGTATACAGCAAGGAAATAAATATTCTGTGAAGAATTTTGAAAGAGAACATGGGGTTATGTTCCCTTCAAAGTCAACCACGTACAAATCGTGTCGTCTCTCAATGAACAACAGTGCCGTATAACATCGAGCCCAAGGGGTTAAGTTCAACTTTTGGATGCGTTTTCTCTGAGAATATTACTTCACAGCGTGGATTTCTCTTGCTTGAACGGATTATATATTTTGGATCTCTAGTGTTTTGGGGGTTTACATTTGGATGTGACCGGTGTAAGCAAAAAGGTAGGCAGCCTATTGTGGGTTTTCCTAACAGCACATGCACCGGCCTCACTAACAATAGTTAAAACTCCCGCCCTTTTTTTGTTCACCCATCTTGGCTGAACAAAAATGGCGTCTGACGAAGATTGCACTGACCATAATTTACCCGTAGAGAACGATGATGACTTTCGGACAGTTACGCCATGGAGAACTAGCTCCAAAAGAAGGCGTAAAGGAAGTTTGGTAAACCATTCGAATACCGAAACGGGGTCATCATCGGACTTAGATTCCGACTGGATTAGACTCAGATGACACAAATAGGTAAAATAGCGTATGACTCCTACTCTAGTACAAGGCAGCAATGCCTGCCTGACCAAACACTTGGCCACCCAGAAACATCGAGACTTTGTTGATAACCCGCCATAGAATAAACAAAGAAATTTAAAAAGCACGATGGTCCCACTGGACGAATTCAAAGCGCCAATACACAATGGCTTTCTGATTGAAAAACGCTCGACGTGGAGTCAAGTTAAGCCAATCTGATTCATGGAATCCGATGGAAATGCAATCACAATCAGAAATCGATACAGTGGAGCCCGTACTAAAAACATTCAAACATTAGTAGCAGTTCGTTAAGAGTTGTAGAAGCCAGAACCTCAGGGAATTAAAGGGGTCCATGAACAGTAGTCCCCGAGAACTAAATGACTGAAGCAGGAAATTCTAGAAAAACTAAAAGAGCAACATGTGTTGTTTCAGTCACAAGATATGGACGCAAGCCACCACGGTAAGCGACACCCAAAGGCAAAACTAATTGATCGGAGCCCCGTCCCCCGTTCGAAGATAGCGTGATTTCCAACTTTCATAGCTCGACCGCAAAGGTAAATTACCAACAGAAAATAACAATGTTATGTTTTCAGATCTTACCATTAGACAGTACATCCCCGCACTTGAGGTGTTGTTAATTCGCAATAAGATTTGCACACTCTGCCACAACCATGCTCGAATTCCAAAATACGATGTTGTGTTGAGATGTGGGACGGGACAAACACACATTGTTAAGACACCAGTCATCCCAAAGGAACCAACCAAAAATGCGGAGTACTGTAAGTGCGAAACAACGCATTACAGGCTGCGTGATAGGTGGTGTCGTTGGTGAAAAAGCACCAAGTCCGCCCAGAATATCCAAAAAAATCAACCAGAGTGCGCAAAAAGAAAGGTAACGAGTATGCTCAAGCTGAAAATGAACTATCGTGATACAAGGAGAAAAAAGTATAGGAGCGAAGTAAAAAAAGATGTGAACTCCGCTAATCAGAGTAATATAAGCGCCGTATACAAATGGAACGAAAGAGAGCAAGCATGAAGGCAAAAACCGGCGTCAAGAAGGGAAGATAAGCAAGGCGTAGAAACGAAACAAGTGCACCGAAACATTAGCAAACCGCGTTCGCTCAACAGTCTTTGCAGTTTCGAATGGCCGCCACCACCCCAGGCAATACCCAAGAAGCTTTCCGAAATTATGCCAGAACCCCACAAGCGTTCCAAGTGGCAGAGAGACTCCCAACTCCGACGGCAAAATAACAACGAGGAAACACAAACGAGTGCGGCTTAAAACGCAAAGGACGATAGCTACAAAACAAGCCCGAAAGACTCAACAAGCCACAGGCGCTCAGGGAATAGAAGACACTTAGCTTCTCACGGAATCAAAAAGAAACTCAGACGAGAAGAAAGGTGAAATCAACGAAAATCTTAATTATGGCCATCGGATCTTCAGTGCCGTTATCATAAAATGAGTATGTTCTTAAAACAAAGACCCAATTGGTGAAATACTCTGGATAAAACAACCATAAAGTATATTACAGTCGGCCACAAGAAGAGGTCGTGCCTTCAAACAAAAGAAGTGCACCAGCAGGATTATTAAAGATATGATCGCCGAGAGCTAGAGGTAACAGTGTGGGAACTTGACCATGGCCATGTTCTAATCTTTCAAAATGGGAGCGCGGCACAAGGATCATTTGCAGTCATGAGAACCCACGAGACGTTGTTGCACATTTGAATCATAAGGTACAGCGCACGAGGGTGCACCACAAGTCCGTATCATAGTGGATCAACTCACGTCCTGTACTGCATTGCAGAAAACCAATTGGTGGGGTTGAACAAGGATAAAAAAATACTTCCATATCCACAACAATGCTAATATCTGCGATAGTGTGAATACGGGCAAAACCGATATGTTCGTGAAGAAGGCAGGGGACAATGAGGTCGGCAGGAAGAATTGGGAGAATGTAAGGTTGCAAAAATTCCGGAATTCTTTCAAAGAACCATGTCGAAGATGCAATTGTTTCCGATCGGGAAATTTCCACGTGAAGGCGAAATTTTCCGGAAATATTGGGAATTTTCTGCAACTTTCGGAAACTTTGCTTATTTTCATACATTTAGCATTTGGGTGCAAAAATGAAACAATTATTTATCTACTATCAGAAATATCATGATATCAAATCATTTACTCTAGTCTTTAACTTAAAGAAGAAAGGAGAAGTCACAGAGTGATTTTTTGTTTATAAACAATTCTTGAGTCCATAACTTGCTGTTGTTTACAACATGTACATAATATCAGTGCATCCAGCCAAACACACACCAGCCTGATGCACTCTTATAAGGAAACTCAAACTTCATGAACGAGTAGCAATAAGATGGAAAAGTCCACTCAATGAAATACACATTTGAGTGGAATTTTTCACTTCATGTAGATGCACTGCACACATTTACAGTACAATGTGGGATCAGATAATGTCATTCACAGTGTACATCTCTTCCATGCGTGTGTAATGTGTGCAGTCTCTCATTTGAGCTGATTTCTCCTTATCAAAGGCTCAGGCAAGCCAAAAAAAAGAGGTAAAAACCATTTCATCCATGTGAAGAAGTGTTATACAACACATTGCTGTTGAAATTTTCCAAAAATAAAACGATTTTTTATTTTATATTCTAAATATGAAAATTCCCAAAATTCCCAAAATTTCCAGCCCATTGAAAATTCCCGAAACTTTCCATGGAAAGTTTCCAAAATTCCCGGAAAGTTTCCAACCCTTTGCAACCC
>JZLH01S0541936.1:0-13092 GCA_001188425.1 Eucidaris tribuloides
TATGAGAAGTGGCACGAAAATGGAACATGGAGTCAGGTCAACATTAGCTGGTTAAGGTAGATCGACCCAGGTAGAAATAAGTGAGTTGAGAATTAATGGGGCTATTTCAACAGTATACAAGCTGAAAACAGACACACAAACAAACAACTCACATTCATATTTGCTTGGATGTCGGTGTGATGGAGGAAGAGGCCATTAAGACTGAAAGAACACACGTTGCCCTTGTCGAACGTCACCATGATAACACCCTGTTCTGCTGCGATGGAACAAAGACGAGGTACTTTACATGGAGCTGGGGGTTCCAGTGACTGTAGTAAGTCACCTGAGACTGTGTGTACCAGGCAAGCACCACCTAGAAAAGGAATGGAAGTAATATTAATACAAATTTGTGTCATACTAGTACAGCGCTTTGATAAACAAAATGTTCATTGGGCAAGGATCTTTTCATAACTTTTTGTTTGCTTCAATTTCTCTCGTCCTAGAATTTGGGCATTTAGATTTTGCTGTTGGGCACTTGAATCTATCAAGTGCCCGACTGGGCAGCCACAATAATATGTTTTTGTGGAGGCCTGTATTTGTATAAATTCCCGTACTGGGGCAATAGGTATTATTGTTCTACACAGTGAAAGGAATCCCACAGTATGGGATTATTGATACCATAATACAGGAAGTTCTGGTATTTTCCATTTTTTTACCATAAAATAGTTCACAGTAGATAAGTGTGACACCGTGGGGTGTTGAGCATGCCACATACATGTATTCAAGTTAATATCTTTTTTAAAGCTTCAACTAAAATCCTCTGGACTCATTCAAACATGTATAATCAACACAGCAGATTTTGTTGCTTACCTATTGATCCACTAACAACGAGCCCAAGTTCTGTACACACAGCTACAGAAATGACCTCAGTGTCATGACCAGTCAAAATGGCTCTAGGTGTGGCCATCTCACCTTGAAACACAAAGAACAAAAGAAACATCAATTCAATGAACAATGAACATGATATATTCCTTGAAGAATGTATCATTATCAGTAAGACAGCACAACTTCATTCAGTATTGACGTTGGTCCATTGGAACAGTAAAACTGCATCTGTATTTTTCAGTTTATGTTTCTGGGTTTCATCTCCCCCTATTATCTATTTTATCTTGTGATTTTATGCAGCCATTATGATTTCTTTAGCCTACCCTTTGCACCCATCTTGACTTCACCAAGTACCTATGTGTTTGTTGACAACCCACTCTATTAACACAATTTGATGAAACACAAACTGCAATGTTTATATACAAAAATGGATATAAAAGGTATCCACTGAAATAATGCCTGAAATCTCTTCATTCTATCACATCTGTAATATTCACGTATGAACACACCTTTCTCCTAAATTTAATATCATGTATCTAGTTATCTCTGTGAACCATATGTTACAAATCAAAATACACCACACACATTAATCTTGGATATCAGATGCATCCATTTGTATTTTGATCCCTCTGCATCCCATGCCCAAGATTTCTCACCATGTATATGGTTATCTCCCAGCACCCACTGCTGTTTGGCACCTCCAATGCCACACCAACATAGACATATGTTATAAATTTATCAAAATGCACAGACATATTAGTCTTGGATATCACAAGCATCCCTTTGGATACCTGCTCATCCCCCACCCAAGTTTTCTCACCATGTATATGGTTGTCTCCCAGCACCCACTGCTGTTTAGCACTCCAATACCACACTAACATATGCAAATGTTATATATCAAAATGCACACACATTTTAGTTTTGGATATCACATGCATCCATTTGGATACCTGCTCATCCCCACCCAAGTTTTCTTACCATGTATATGGTTGTCTCCCAGTACCCACTGCTGTTTAGCACTCCAGTGCCACACCAGCAGAGTGGCATCCCTGGAACCAGACACGATGTAGCAGTCTCCTCCAACTGGACACTCGGACCTCGCTAGACACGTGACCATATCCCAGTGACCGTACACAACCTGAGTAACTTTACCTGGAAAAAGAAAAAAAATTAAGGACGATGTGAGAAACATTAAATCTATGATCAGTAAGGAATTCATAAGTGTATCTGCATGGTTATAAGAATACTTTACCTGATTTTTTTCCTTTAAACTTTCACCAATATATTCTTTTTTTATCAAATATTCTGCTATCAATTGGGAATTACCCTTGAAGCATGCAAGCCCGAAAGCCACTGGCCATCACCCACCAGTTGTTGGCCATCAGCACATAGCAGGATGGGTTAGCTTTGATATTTCTAGGAGTCCATCAATCCCCACCCCTACCCTTACCTGCCCAATATCACAAAAAAATATCCCCAGGCAAGACTTTCTCATGTCTGTGTAGAACTCCCTGAAGTTGTTGTCCAAGAAACCTAATGCCATTAGGTATCTACATGTATTGCTGGCTAGCTGTTACCACATAACTGGACAGCTTGAATTTGACACTGGAAGCCCATCAATCCCCCACCCCATATTACACAGATTTATCCCCAATAATGACTTACATGTGTCAGTGAGGAATACTCTGAAGCTCTTGTCCCAGAAGCCACATGCCATCAGGTATCTATTGTCGGCAGTCACCACATAGCAGGACGGTTTGGATTTGACGTTAGAGTCCATGGCCTCCACGATCTGTCTCCGATGCATGCCGGTCTGGGATACTGTATCACAAGAAGAATGAGATGGAGGCAGTGCTTTATGCAGTTATACATGTAGCAGTATAAGTTTATCATATCAGCAATATGATAGTGGTCCAGATTAAATTTGATTCACATTTACATGTTCATAACATTTTCCCATGAAAAAGGGGGGGGGGTGCGGGGAATGATTGACCATGGAGAATGTTCGTGTTTCACTTATAAAATATGTTTTATTGGTATTTTGGATTTGAAATTGTCAAAAGTATGATTGATTAGGCTTTATTTGCCTCCTAAATTAAAATATAAATTTGGCTAGTTTTGCTTTGGTTGTACAAAGTATTCAATTGCTGACCATGTCACAGTGTTATCACCACCCCTTTGAAAAACAGCTACTACTGTGGTAAAATAAATTAAATAAATTAAATTAAAATTAAAAGTAAGTAACATTGAAAAAAAAATACATTTGTGAAATGGTCTATCATAGCTTATTATTTCTTGGTACTACATAAATGTGTTGATTCAAGTGTTAGTAACAGGTGGATATGAAAAAATGGTTAAGCCAGCACATGGTTCATTCATTAAATCTAAATACCCTTTTTCTTGGAAACACAGTGATATGTTAAGTTAATGACTTATACATGCATTTTGCAAACTTGTCTTTTTCCAGGCAGTAAAAATGTGTCAAATGCCATGCACATGTGTCAGTAGCCCATTGACTGCATTTTCCTATGTAATATCCAAAGACTCAATCAAGTTGTAAATGACTTTGTGAGTTTGTGGTCAGGTATATAACCACACACCATCCATTCAAAATAATTCAGTCTTTCGTAAATTCAATGTGTTGACCCTATAGGCTCACAATAATTTCCCTTGGAAGTGAGGGATTGCAATATATTGTGCACAGAGTATCAAGAATCTCTTAGCGAATAGTTATATCTGACATTTTTAAATTCCATTTTCATCAATTGCTCTCTTCAGAAACAATATTTTGAATTGTGCAAATATTAGTTTGTTCCACGCACAGTCACATTTGTTTTACTATCTGAACTAGACATCTTGGATCATGGGGAAAATTTTGTAAGTACATGCATTTCTTATATTTTTTGCCTATTTTGTTGGCTCGTTGCTAATGTATGTCTTGTTTAACAGAAGATTTTACAGACATTTACATACATTCTTACTTACGACTGATGCGAAGGTGTCATTGTCAGAAGAAAGTTTGACAGATAACACACCCACATTCAACTTCTGTTGGTACATCTGAAGACAATTTATTTTCTTTATTACTGGCTCAACTAATAATTCAAATGTAAGATTTTGTTGGCATATTTGCTTCTTATACCCTTTCTGTTAGAGAATTTGTACGTCACAGAAATGACTTCTCATTTTATTATTAATATTTTGGTTATCGACGATGAATATTTTCTTATTTCGTTTGTCAGATCATGGGTACACAAATCTCACTGTGAAATCTTTGAACATTGTTAGAAATATTTGATTGACTCATTCATATTTTCCTTATTTTTTTTTTACTTATGTTCTGAACATGGCACAACCATGATTTTTTTTTTTAAATGTCACTACATCATATTAAATATGCTACATTCACACAGGTCTCTACTGGTAATATAGTGGCACTCCTAAAGGTAATACAGGTCAAATGTCATGACTTACAGACAAGTGGATCCAACTCAATGAGTAGGTTCTTCCCTGCATCCATGGAATATCCTGGTGCTCCGGGTACACCTGCTGGAGAGGGGAAAAACACACAAAGTCATCATAAATTATCTATCATTAATCCCCTGCACCTCACTGGCATTACACCCTCGTCATGTGCAGGGAATTGGTTGAGACTTTATGGACTACATAGTAAGAATGCAAAATTAAAACTGTTCTTCTCACCAAATCTCAGCTAGCTCATGGTTAGAGAGCTTGTCCGCTAATTCCAAAATCCCTGATTCAAATTTTGCCGGAAGCAAATCTTTAGCCAAAATATTTTTGTTTTTATAAGATTGGGGATGAGGTTTACTTCTTCAGCCAAAACTTTAAAAATCAAGATGCTTGTAAGAATAATGAAACTCAACTCCAATGCAAATCACAGCTAGTGCAACTGTAAATTTCACCTTGTTGTTATCCATGTTTCTTCCCAACCTGGCTATAGTACTTGCCTGCAGTCTGATTATTCCATTTGTTCATGGCAAATGTCTGATTGCATGCCACAGTGACAATAGCCGGTCCTGGTACTATGGGGCTGGAGAGGGGAGGGGGTGGGGTGGAGTGCAATAGAAAATTCCACTTAAATGTTGATAATGTTTATGTTTCATGTCATGACATCCCACCCTGGCCTTGATACTTGCCTGCTGTCTGATTATTCCATTTGTTCAGGGTAAACGTCTGATTGCAGGCCACAATTACGATGGCTGGTCCTGGTACCATTGTGTTGGAGAGGGGAGGAGGTGGGGGCGGGGTGGGATGGGAGTGCAATTGTAAATTCCACCTTGATTTTGTGGTTCATAATTCATGTCATGACATGCCAACGTGGTTATGATACTTGCCTGCAGTTTGATTATTCCACTTGTTCATGGCAAACGTCTGATTGCAAGCCACGGTGACGATGGCCGGTCCTGGGACCATGGGGCTGGTGTTGGATGCCACGTGGATCACAGGTGAGTTAGACAAGAACTTGATGATCATCAGCACCTCTTGTTGGAGCTGGTCTGTGTACATCATTGGGGACTGCAAAAGACACATACAAACAGATGAAAGTAGAAGTGGCAGTACATGTGCCTCTTACATAATTTGAATGACAAAGAGAGCAGTGGATCATTTGGGTATTTAGTGGAGTGTTAAAGAAAAAGGCTAACATTGCAGAACTTCAATTTAAAAAAAAACTGTCAAACTTTGATATCTGAGGTACATATTAGTGCTTATATGGACCAAAAAACATCCCAGCATACAAAAGTTTGGAATGTTATGGTTCCACTGGCAAGATATGCATGAATAAACAAATTAGTACTCCACCCAAGTTCTGAATCAGTCAGACCTGTAACATAGTAGTCTATACAAGGAAATAGACAAGATCAGTAGAGGGTCACTCTGGATTTTCACTCATTTAAAGCACTAAATGATCACTTTGAAGTACAATTTTTCAGGGCTTCATTTTTAGACCTTCTCAAAAACAATTACAGCATGGAGGATTATGCAGCTCAGATATTTTAAACTGTGGCTTTAATGGTTGATATGTACACCAATAATGTATGCACCATATATTTCACATACATAATATTTCGCATTGCTTCAAATCGGAAAATTCACTTTCGTGATATTATTGCATTTTCATTCACTTTGCATAGGTAGATCAGGAAGTGACAACTTTTGCAAAAATAAAACCACCGCAAAGTCAGCGCATACAGCACTTTATTTGTATTCGTGTAGAGTATTGAGCTCTTGCTGAGCCTACAAATCATAATTTATTTAGAAATTGTTCATTTCCCTTATGTGAATGGAGATCAATTTGGTTTGTCACAATGTAACAAGATCAGTACATTTTTGGAAACCTCCTGCAGAATCAAAGTGATTTTAATTAGCAATTTGGATAAATATGACTGAGTTTTGGTATTTGGCTATTTAATCACACCTATATTTGTGACTCCATGCACATATTAACACATAACAACTAAGTATAAGATATCACAGGCTGGGGTCTACAAAAAATTCATGTTTTGCACATTATATGACCATTAAATCATCTTCATCGGGTTAATAGATACTTGCCACATGCATAGCTGAACTTCTAGGTGGGTGGGGTTCTGTCAGGAGCTGTGCTGGTGTCTGACCGAAGCTTCTAATCTGGTTTTCGATGGCCTGTGCAGGAACAATGAGCATATATACAATATTAGAGTTTCATTTAAACATTCTTAGCACAAGTAAAGATGACCGAAGCAGAAATAGTGGTAAGTATATTAGTTCATTTCATGAGTTTTACAGTCCTACCAACTGTTCCTATTTATTGGGACTGTGCCTACTTTTGCTGAAAGAAAATGCATTTTTATCTGTGTGTTGGATTGTTCCCCTATTTATGCAAATATTTGTGTAAAGTAATGCATGGGATATTTAGGAGCAGTGTTGTTACCATGCTGGGCGGAGCTACTCTGCTTTCAAAATCTCTGCCCAGCGCTCACAGTAAATTTCAGCCTTGCTGCCCAGGACAAATTTCTTACCCCAATTGAATAAAGCCCCTGGACCCTAGCTGTAAGGGGCAATAGCTCTGCTCGCTACGCTTCGCAATCACTTTTTACACGGTTCTAAAATCACTCTGGTGACAACCCTGTTTAGGTGTGTCTTTATTTGTCAAATTTCTGCCCCATTTTGTCCCTATTAGTTGAGTTTCAGACTTGCTCGGAACAGTCTTCTTACTTTTCTGCAAGTGACTGACCTAATGTCCCATTTCAACTTATTCTTTGTACACAGAACAAATTAAATAAAACAAAATTGATACAGAAATTGTAACAAGTGTTTAATTACACTTATCAATGATTTTCAAAATGTAAATGACTTGCATGACTGTATTGAACTTTCACTCATATTCGTTCAAAAGTAAGATGCATCTGGACAGCTTAAAGACGCTATATAACACTGTGGAAGACACATTTAATTTTTTTTTTGAACTTTGCTATCTGACATATCTGACAGTGTTTGAATGGACAAATAAACACCCTAGAACACAAAAGTTTGGACAGGTATGCTGTCACTAGTGCAATATGTGCAGATACAAATTGGCACATTAATTATTCTCAGCCAATAGGAAATTCTGCAACACAGCAGTCTATGGGGGAAACCTGGAATGGTCTCTCAATGATTTCACTTTATAAGGCACTTAAACTGCAATTTTTTCAGGGCTTCATTTTTAGACCGTATCAGAGACACTGGTAGCATGGGGAATCATGTAGCTCAGATTTTTTAAAACTGGAAACATTGTTATACAATGCCTTTAATTATCACATAAGATATGATTTATAACAGCCATACGCTGGATTTTTCTTAACACCTCTTAAAATATTTTACTCGCGTGACAAACAGTAACTGCAGCTTCTAAATGCATAATCCATGACGTGTTTGGGGAATGGCCACGATGAACTTGGTTGAGGTTAACCCGGTGAAGACAAGAAACGAGAGATCTCGTCACGAGGTCTGTGGGAAATTTGTGCTAAAGCAAATCAAAACATCTTCAACGGGTAAAACGAATGTGGTTGTGGTTAAGAAGTGCGATTTAGACACAAATGTGAGTAATGTATGGTGCCATCCCAAAAAGCAACGCACAGCCAAACTACCGTAATGAGATTTCCGCGATATAACCATACGTCATTCCCGAGTTACTTCTAATTTTCACACTGAGCTGTGAGGAACAAAATGTTGTATAGAACATAAGCATGTATTCATAGGAAATAAACAAAAAAAGTTTTTAAGTCGTTAAAAAGTAAAAAGATCAAACGTTTGATCTAATTTATCATTAATTTAATAATACAGAGATAAGCAGCAAACCTTCTCAGCATCAAAAATTCCCCTGGCAAACCTTTCATTCATCTTTAAGCCTGTTTACTGGTAATCCTTTCATAAATATGCTTAATGTAGCAACATCATGAAACTACATATTGAAAAGTCATTATCGTTTGCTGCCCTCACCCCTTACATGAACAGGTGTGACACCAGACAAATGAAGTTTAAACAAAAGCTAAATTAGTGGCACACTGAAAAGTGGGACACATCATGACCCTACACATGACTGAAGAGTTTTTGACTTACACACATAATTTTGTTGTTTTTACTTTTCGCTTTTTGCTGTTTTGGTGGAAGTAGGGCAAATGCATGGGGTCACAACATCGCACCATCCTTGTCCGTAAACCTAAAATTATGTGATCCCGCATGTCATAAAGCTATTTGGTCATATAGCCAAGGCTGAAAACTCAATTCATCCATGGATAGCAATATATTTTGTTAATGTACAAATTTTGCTAAAAATAGTTATTCCCCATCTCCACTGCAATATAGCTTTTCAATTTTGCATTCAGCTTTGCTAGATTGTTGTATGAGTAAAGACCAAGTATAGTTCAGGTTAATGATGACCAATGATATTTTCTTCTGTTGCATTTTGTTGATAGACATATATCATTTACTCATGTTGTGAAAGTCACATGCTCTAAACCACAACCATTTTTTTTTTTTGTAAATGGTGAAAAATACAAAAATGAGGGGATTCTTGATTTTTCTGCAGTAATAAAGGGCCTACAAAGTGATATCTGATCTCTGATACAAAAATATGACAATATATCACTACAAATGATTTTCAATAGGTTTTATTGTGTTTTCTGATGTATGTCATGAAAATACTATACTTTGTGAAAAATAAAAAAAAAAGTCTGATCAACCACTACTATACTTGGGCTTTAAAATTGCTCTTGCTGTAATGTATTTTTGGCTTTACCCGAGTGGATGGAAAGCTTATGTAGGAATGATCAATTTTAACACAATTTTATAACAATTCAAAGAACTATGTTTCATTAGAAAAAAAAATGTCAACAGTAGAGCAATGCTTTTGATTTTGTTATGTTTTGTTTTTATTTCTTTGGCATTTGTTTATACTTTTTCCCCACGAAGAATTCAAGTACACTGTTCTGCTTATTTAAATCACTTACATTGTGTGTTATCTTCAAACACTTCAAACCATTCAGCATTAGTCCCAAAATCTATAAAGGCTGAGTTTCTGGCAAATACATTTTATAGCAAGATCAAATGGTCTTTAACCCTAATAGTCCCCGGGGGGGGGGGGGGCCATAATGGCCCCATCCCTCGACAAATTTCTTTATTATTTTGCACTGCGCCGTTCGCTGGATTTTTTTTTTCAAGTCTCTTGCATCATTTGAGACCATTTTCGCAAAAATCGGACATACCATTACAAGGCTGCGCAACTTTTTGTACATGCATGCAACTTCAAAATTGCTCAAAAACTTGATTTTGTGTACAAAATCAATGCAAATTGTGTTTCCAGCTAATAATCATAAATGTATGATTATTTTTACTTTAACTGGCAGAAATGGATTAATTTTATGCTGTTTATGATCGCGGCCGAGATCTGGGGGGAGGGAGCATAATGCCGGATGACAAGACCAGAGATAGCCCGGATCTATTAGGGTTAACAGGTTTATTGGTCCAGGGGAATTATGCATTACGTACAATACCCTGCACATTTTAAATCATAGAAACAAATGTTGTAATGACCCTAATGTATTGAAACTGAAAGCACTACTTGTGCATTGAAAGTGCCTATAAACAAACAAATAAGCAAACAAATACGAAGAAGCAATTGTGTCCTGAATCTTTATTTTTCCCACTGTGTAGGATAATTCTTATAATTAAATATTTAATTTAACCGTTTTTCCTTTGATTTCCTTACCTCTCTCATGACAGGGTCCTCGATGGACTCCAGATCAACACTGCCCTCGTAGGTCAGATAGTAGAAAACGTTGGTAGACCGCACAGCTTCTGGCCCCCGCTGCTTGTACCCGAAGATCAGATCTATCCATTGATGGAGCTGACATGATACAAACTCTGATTCTAAGGCCTGGAGGAGAAATATAATGCCAGTAGGAACATTTAGGCTCTGATTCTATGGTCTACAGAAAAGAGAATATAAGTTGCAACGTTTAGACTCAGATTCTGTAAGCTGGAAGGAAAACGAAATTATTTTGAAATATTTGAAACGATCAGTTATTTCTGACTCTACAAAGGACTTCACATCCAGCAAATTTCAGTCTAATAACAAATACTGTTGGTTTGCCAATATTACCATTTATGGTATACTGAAAGACTGTCAAATACCTCTACCCTTTTTTTTTTGGTGGGGGGGGGGGTGGTGCTAGTGTCTGGACTTGGTTTCTGACTGCCCTAAAACCAATGCAGTCTTTTATACACATGAAGAGTGACCTGAAAGTGGGAAGAGAGGTAGTGTAATAAGGTATTTTCAAACATTAGCATTCTTTGCATGCTTATAATTGTTGTACAAGTCATAATGAATCTAATTTTTGAAAATTTTATACACAACATAATTCCCTTATCTGCCAAGAATGATATAAGTCTTTAGAAACATTAGGATTTTCTTTGCATGCATAAAACAGTTATACAAATCATTATAAATCAAATTTTTGACAATTTTTAACTCATAATTTCCTTTTCCGTCCATGAAAACAGTTCTAACATGACTTCAACCTATGTGGTTAATACTTACTAATCTGTTTATCCTGACAAAGTCTTCTGGTGATTTGGCCCATGGTGGTAGCACCACATCGTTCACTTCAGCACCATCATCTAGTCTGCCAAGGCGGTACTCATTGCTGTTGCGGAACATCTCAGGCAGGTAGAAAAATTCTGGAATCAGCTCCTGTTGATGAGGAGAAAGAAAATGGGTTTGACATTAGCTAATTAACTGGTTAGAAAGACGGTAATGTACATACTATTATGAAGATACATGGTTATTGAAATAGGAGCAATAAATTGACAGAGGCATCATGGCTTAGGGGAGAAACCCTCAACTACTGATGCGAGAGGTTCCTTGGACGAGTCCAAGTCATTGCAGATGTGTTCTTGTGTAAGGCCCTTTATCTAGATCCTCGAGTAGGAAATACAGTCATAGATCCAATGTCGAAATCAAAACACTTCAGTTGATAAAAGGACCCACTACACTTCAATGAAGAGAGAAAGGTGTAAATCTGATGTAGTGTCTAATCATACGACTATGATGGGCTGTCATACAATGATTTTAAAATGTGGTGAGTTCTGAAGTACTTTTTGAAGGAACTTATTTTTTCTTAATTTTTAAATAAACTAATTAGGAGGTTTTACAGACTATACCTGGTGATACCCACCACATGAAATCAATCAATTATTATTGATCCATCTCTACTCCAGGTGACTGTTTAATACCTGTGGGTTTCAGAGTTGTTACCCCGTTCCAAAAAAGCAATGGGGTTACTGGAGGAATCTTGAGTTATAAACCAAAATGTTAAATGATCATAAACATACCTTAATCATCACCTTATTTAAGACATTGCAGGGACACATTTCAACAGTTTGGAGTGTAATCATACCCATGAGTAAATTTAGAGGAACTATTTTGGCAATTTTTGTGGCGAATTGCCCTTTACCATTACGTTTGTTTGATTTTTGAATAGATATTTACTATACCTTGACATCAGAGGTATCCCTCTGGCAGTTCTTCCATGATGTGGCAACCGAAGAGAAAGTTCTTGAGGCGTGGTCAAACTTGCCACCTTGCAGATTTAGGAAGTATGTTGTGTACGGTTCCTGTCAAGAAACAATACAAAACATATTTTATGTAATTAACATGGTATCGACTATGCAATAATTGATAGGGATTGCAATTTAACCTTTTAAAATTACCCTCACTGTAATAATCAATCAAAAAAAAATGATTTGACTTCAACACACACTCAAAGGTGAAGGTCTCATACTTAATCAACTGTTTATCTATCAATCCGTTGATTTAAAAGACCATTTTCACTTTTAATTTTTCTTTATCAATCACCTTTCTAATTCTAGAAACCTGATATAAATTGGATGAGGGTTTTTTTCTTCTATAAAGTAGAGATTTGTAATTTTCGTATCAATTGATTCCACTAATTGATCAATCAATAAATAAAATCAACTGGTTGATTGGTGAATTGATAAGTCATCAAACAACAGTCTATCAATCATTTAATTGATCTAATACCTTCCCAGAACGCCATCTCTAATCCAAGCCATCCATTCCCATCCCATGCTCAGCACAATCCAGCACAACCCTAACCCATCCATTCCATAATATCCCCCTCTTCCCACTGTCTCTCTCCATCTTTCCATCCTATCCCATTGCAACTATAATTCATCATATTCAATCCTATCCCATCCCATAATATAGCCGTCATCCCCCTTCATCTTTCCGTCCCTAGGCCTTTCCACCCACCCACCCAACCATTCATCCATCCATCCATCCATTCATTCATCCATCCATCCATCCATCCATCCATCCATCCATTCATCCATTTATTCATAAATCTTCCATCCAATGCCAACCCTAAGCCATCTAAACCATTACTAATTATTCCATCCCATCCTACCTCCACCACTTTCCACCACCTTATCTAAGGACAGTGATTTTCCGCGAAAACGGAAAACGGACGGAATTTCCGGAAATCACAATTTGAAATGGAAAATGAGTTTTCAAACGGAAAATCACGGAAAACCTCTTTTTTCTCCAAATTTCTTCTTTTTGAAATGGAAAAAAACACAAAGCTCAGAACAAAAATTAGAAAAAGTTTACACAAAAACACAGAAACAGCGAGAAATATTTGTTTCAAATTTTGTGTAAACGGAATT
>JZLH01S0541958.1:10310-22594 GCA_001188425.1 Eucidaris tribuloides
GAGAGAGAGAGAGAGAGAGAGAGAGAGAGAGAGAGAGAGAGAGAGAGAGAGAGAGAGAGAGAGAGAGAGAGAGAGAGAGAGAGAGAGAGAGAGAGAGAGAGAGAGAGAGAGAGAGAGAGAGAGAGAGAGAGAGAGAGAGAGAGAGAGAGAGAGAGAGAGAGAGAGAGAGAGAGAGAGAGAGAGAGAGAGAGAGAGAAGAAGAAGAAGAAGAAGAAGAGGAAGAAGAAGAAGAAGAAGAAGAAGAAGAAGAAGATGGAGCAAAATTAGAAGAAGAAACCAGGAAAAAAAAGCAATTTACATAGGCATGCGCTCTTTGGATAGATGCTATTATCGGATTAGCATGGAATTAGCACAGTGGCGTAGCCAGGCGGCGACGGGAGCAGTCGCCCCCTGATATTTGGAAGGCGAAAAAACCCCGATAAAACATGCCAAAAACATGCACCAAATTACATGATTAACAGCATGAATGCAAAAAGCTCTCACCGTGGGAGTGGGGACACCCCCTCCCCCTTCCCACACCCCCGCTCGCTCCGCTCCCTCGCATATTCCACCCCCGATCAAATCCTAGGCTACGCCACTGAATTAGCATTAGTGTTGCTTATGTTTGATAAGTGACCACGTAATTTACTTCGTTTCATGAATGTCTTGTACCTTTAAACATAATAAAATCTGATGAATTTTCCATCATTTGCGAATACTTGTTGTGAAAATTATTATTTTTTGTGAAGTCATTCTTACTCATGTTGTCACCAGAAGTTTATGAATTTATGATTATGAAAACAATATAACCCCTGCACTCGATCGCGAGCAGGAAACGATAGTTGCAACATTTATTAAGAACGGCTGATCAAAGACTAAACGAGCAAGTCAGGTAAGACTCGCAGTAGTTGCCGAATGTTTGAGGTCACCATGACAACGACGCTGGTGTCGAGACAACGGGACCCCATTCCACAATCCAAGTACTACTGCAGCGTCCACGCTTTACTTTCACCTAGCAGATCTTGCTATTACGATAAACCAAACTGACAACCTCTAAGCTTTTACACAAATCCTAGCATTAATTGAAAGGTACAAGTACCAGTTGTAAAGCATGTCAGTGTTTGAATGGATAGATGCAATTGAACAAAGGTTGAATATTGTGTCTACACTTTTACGAGTGTGTACTTTCAACGGAATTCTGTTTGCGCACTGATTTACAAAATACCGCATTTGGAAAGAGACCAGTTAGGGGGCCGATCGGAGCCGAAAGGTCACCGAGGCATTCGTTTAAAGGGTCTTGATCACGTAGACTTTCGGGTAAACGAGCCACTGCAGAACCACAACAGTCGTATACTACTACGTTGATGTCAATCGGGCGAATACTTGTATATTTGTATATAAATCATGTGCAATTCACCCATTTAGCTGCCTTCTTTGATAATAAAACCATCCTGAATGAATGAATGAATGAATGAATATTGGTATATTTGTGTCAATCCATCTATCCATCTATCCACCTATCTCTCAATCGATCTTTCTATCTATCTATCTATCTATCTATCTATCTATCTATCTATCTATCTATCTATCTATCAATCTATCTATTTATCTATCTATAACTAATAGTATCTTTTTAATTTTATTTATCTTTCTTTCTATCTATCTATCCCCTTAGCTATCGGATCTGTCTATCTATGTATCTATCTCTATCTCTATATATCTCCATTTTATATCATTTCATTTATTACTTACATTACATCGAAATAATGTATATCAAATGTATAGCGAATCATGCTTCAGTAACCGACCTATCCTTGTAGAGTGTACCTGAAAAAAAATCAACCACTGTTGGTTAGTACATAATGATAAATAATTTAACTATTTATCTATACCTTGGTTGATTACGTAACCAATGGAAAGCGAAAGTAATATTAATAATAATGGCATGAATTAAATTAAATCAAACTAAATTATGATTTAATTAACATGGTATAATACCATTACATGTGAACAAAATACCCATCGTTATTCCAGATTTTGCGACTCATTATTAGGGAGAAGTCACCATACACACTAACCCCCCCCCCCACCCCTTTAAAATAAATAAATAAATAAATAAATAAATAAATAAATAAATAAATAAATAAATAAATAAATAAATAAATAAATAAAAAAATAAAAAATAAAAAAATAAATAAATAAATACATAAATAAATACCATTGACGACGTGATACACATTTTGTCAAATGACACCGAGCATCGTTCTCATTTTAGCACGCTA
The DNA here is from genome assembly GCA_001188425.1 of Eucidaris tribuloides. NCBI lineage: Eukaryota > Metazoa > Echinodermata > Echinoidea > Cidaroida > Cidaridae > Eucidaris > Eucidaris tribuloides. Next base: position 12,572 of record JZLH01S0541958.1, read on the forward strand.
CCGTGATGTAAACCCTTGATCGGGCTTTTCTATTCCGCATCCATATTGCGAATCAGTGTAAACAACTCAAGCATAGCCTTAAATAATACATACAGCCCTCGGCAGGGAATTAGAACGTACCGCTAAAGACACGATATTCCTACCAAAATTGAGAAGAATACAAAGATTGCTTTTAGGCAAAATTGAATGTACGTGTTTGGTTCTAAATTCAGTTTTCGCTGGTGCCTATTTCTGAGCAGACGGCCTCTGAAGAAACAAGAAATCTTCCCGCCATAAGCGACAAGGATAGTGGTCGCGTCTCCAAGGAGATGCGAAAGCTGTGATAACAGATATCGCTTGATACAAGGTATGATATTACAATGGTATACGGGTGTAATACAGCATGTATATTGGCAGGGTGTATATTGTACTGAATTATGTAGCGTACAGACGCAATGGGGATTATAATTATCACAGTCTTTGGCGAGATATGTGTGAATGATTAAATAAGATCGTAATTGATTTAGAATAGCGGGTATTAATTACAGTCTATGCAGACATATGCATATTACTTTCAATCATATTCTATCTATACTCGTATGGTGCGAATCTCCACTCCAATGAGAGATTGAAAATTTGTGAATCCCGAAAGGGTGTAATTCCACTCTCAAAGGAGTGAATCTATAAGTCCACTCCAAATTGGAGTTGATTTCACTCCACTTGAATTGGATTTCGACTCTTTTACGAATGTGATCCCTAAATCATTCCCACTCCCCGTGAGGTGTCATATTAGAAATCACTTCTTGAAGAGTGGAAATCCACTCCAATTCAGAGTGAAATCCACTCCAATTTGAAGTGAAAGTTACTCTTTTAAGTGTGGACCCTCTTTTCCATCACACTCCAGAGCAAAAAAAGAAAAGAAAATAAAGAGTGAACATGTTCACTTTTTAAAGAGTGAAGTTGGATTGAACATGTGTAGGCTATTTTCAATCATTTTGGAGTGACTTAAGTGGCCACTCATGCATCGATCCCGAGTGATCACGGTTTTTTTTAGGCGAGCTGCGAGAGTAAGATAATAGCCATATTGGATAATAGTTTTAAAGCAGTTTTCGTTAAAAACGGTATTTTTCAATTACAGAGAATTAATGTAAATAAAATTAAATTTGCGATATGCATTATTGGTTGGGATATATCACAGAAATGTTTTGCTGATTAATACAAATGTAGGGGGGGGGGCTACATCCGAATAACACAAAGTATGTTGCTTACGAATCAACAACAATACAGCAAATCGAACGACTGATACATTGAACATGCATGGCTGTATTATCAAACTGTCTACCATTTAATGAAATTAAATGATTAACAATATAATTTAGTTTTTATTTAATATTTGTTTACTTTTTGATTTATTTATCTCATATATTGATTCATTACCTCGTTGATTTGATTAATATTTCTTCGACGCATTGGTGTAATCATCCAAGTTTGTGAAGCCATAGTTTAGTTAATCAAAGATTATTATGTGTGAAACCGTGAGTCGAATCAATACACAGTAAATTTAAACCTTCATAATGTGAACGTCGCTCTGTATGGAGTGACACTTTACCATGAAACATTTGCGCACACATCTTGAACAGAGAACTTGAGTTATTGTTTGGTGTGTTACACTTTTAATCCCAATATTCACGATTTAGCCTAAAAATCCATAGTCCGAAAATATTAGAGTGACACTTTACCGTGAAACATGCTGCGCACACATCTTGAACGGTGTACTTGAGTTATTGTTTGATGTGTTATACTTTTGATCCCAATATTCCCCGTTTAGCCTAATAATCCATAGACCGAAATATTTCCGATAAACTGAGCACTGGAAGTAATTTCTTCATTCTGAACATTATACGATAAAATACTGGTCCCTTAGGTGAAAAATTTGATTCTAAAATTGAGCTATCTATTTTTGTGACTCTTCGAGAAAAAACATTTCTTTGACCAAGTTTGTACACGCGCTTTATACGACGAAAACAGGGGAACAAAATAAGTAGAGGTATGTTTTACTCATTTTGGGGGTAAATGGGTCTAGTAGTTTGTGGTATTAGGCTACATGTATAAAGCTCTTCAAATGAACACGTCACGTGATGGGTTAAGTCGAAACAGTGCGTTCGTCTGACGAATAGTCTCGCTTCCAGACCATGCGACATTTTTTTCCTCCGAGTAGCAGTACGGGTGCGAACGACAGTCGTATGTCTGGAAGAAATTAAATCAAGACACTAGTCTTAGTCAAAGCCGTTGAGTGAGGTGACGGAAGATAGTAGTTTTCTTATCAATATGAGATGGAAACATCTGGAAGACAGACTATTAACAGTTCACCCGAAGCTGACCTCTGAATAATGATCTTGCACTTTAGTCTGATCACTGTCTGTGCGGAGAAAACACATTATCGAATATCGATCAAAATGTTCTTGGAAGAACAATAAAGAGTTTAAATTATTGTATGGACGGCACTTGACTAGTATTGATCTTCTGTGCGCGCCCGTCCGTGCGTAACGGTAACTATTGTACGTACGCGGCGACGCATCACCGTTTCGGAGGATCAGTACAAGGTCATGTACTCGCGAATAATGAGAATGTTCACACTTTGCACTAAAGCACTGTCCGTAATGCGATGATAACGATAAGTATATATATTATATTGTCGCTCAGAAATATGTACTTAGGATTGTAATTTGATTTACATCATCGAATTCTGGAGTAGTTACAGTTTTAACCAGCAGCAAAATGGCAGGACCACCACAATGGCTCAGAGCGAGTCCAGGGTAAGTTAATTAACCTTTTCAAAAAAGGTGAGGGATTGTGGCTTCAATAATAATGGTGATAGTAACCTTTACATTTAGCATCATCAGGGGCAAGAGAAACAGGGTTCAAAGTGTTGAGCCAGAAGAATAGTGTTGTACAAAGTCAAAAAAATTGGCGCCCTCCTCACTTTTCATTGTGAGACAATAAGTTAGTGCCTAAATTCCGGCTTGAAAAATGACACTAACTATAGTTAATCAGTTTAAAAGACAGATGTGGTTATTTTGAAATTAAACTGATTTCGTATTTTTGTTTTTCTTTTCCCTTTTATCCTTCTTATTCATCTACTTTTATTTCTTATCTTCCTTTCCTTTCTTATTCTTCTACCTCATTATATGTTTCTTTGTCCTCTTCCACTCTTCCTCCTCCTCCCTCCTTTTCTTCTTCTTAACCTTCCTCTCCTTCTTCATCTTCTCTTCTTCTTCACCTTCTCCTTCTTCATCTTCTCTTCATCTTCTCGTCCTCATTCTTGTTGCTGTCGTCGTCGTCGTCGTTGTTGTTGTTGTTGTTCTTCTTCTTCCTTTTCTTCTTCCTCTTCTTCTCCTTCTCCTCCTTTTTCTTCTGCCCGTCCTTCTTCCACTTCTCCCCGTGTCTTCAATTTCGTATTCCTTCATGTTTTCTTGTAATTCTTCTTCCATCCCTTGTCTTTTTTCATCCTTCTTTTCTTCGTTTGCTCTGTCTTTCCTTCGCCTTTCCTTAATTACTCTATTTCCTCCTTCTTCATCATTTCTTTTCTTACAGTATAAGTATGGATCGTGGTCCCTTCAATCTCTGTTTCTCTGGAGATTCTTTCCTCGGGGTCTACGATATCGGCTCGGCAGTATGTCTGTTGGACCATGGGAAGAGAGTGCTGCAGCGGGTGAAGACGTACGGTGGAATATCGACGGGGGCCTTCACGGCCGCTATCATGATCTCATCTCCAGAAAGATTATTGGTAAGCTATGGGAATCCCGAAATTGATCTTGAATCTTAAATCAAGAACATGAATTGGAATCATAGAAAGGTCCCGGGGAGCAAAGGTGTACACCATGCGCGTGTGAAAAAACGCGTAGAAAGGGTTGTTTTTCACGGTCGGGCGAGGTACCAAAATCGCCAAAATCAGGAAAAAGAGGGTATAATACCTTTAACAGAGTGTGCTTTAAAAGGGTATCTTTTCAAACTTTAACACTTCTTTAGGGTATTCAACAGTAGGATACCTTTTCTGACTCAATACTTGCTTAGGGTATTCCGAGATCGACAGATTATTGTTTATGGTCCATTTTGAAAGTCCATACACGTGCATGGTGTACACCTTGTAATGACAGTGCCCCCCCCCCCCCCCCCCGCGGGAGAAAGGTTAACCGACGAAAGTGCTGAAGTGTCTGCATGTACATGGGAGGACATTTTATTCACCTAGGAATTAATTTTGCATTTACAGATGTCAAATTCTGCCACGCTTATTCACTTCCAAATGGGTCGCTATTTTGTTCATGAGAAAAAAATCTATATTTCGAACATTCCCAAACTCCTGGAATCTCGTGACAGTGAACCTTGACATTTCCGCATCAAATATGCTCTCTTGAAAAATGCGTGAATATATTCGGGAAAATATTCACTCTTTGAGGAGTGAATTTGGAGAGAACATTAGTGTCTTTTAAAGTTCCCGAGATCACTCCAAGATGAATAAAAAACACACGTGTTCACTGTAAATTCACTCCAGATTCACTCTAATTCACTCTTAATTCACTCCATAAAGAGTGAACATTTTCACTCATTTGGAATTTTTAGATGGAGGAGAAAAGAGTTTGCTCTACTCCCGCCAACGCAACCCTCCACCGCGGCGGTGATGGCCCAAATAGCTATAAACGTTAGACAATAATACAACTTCATGATTAAATTTTACATTGCAGTCCTATCTCCAAGCGATCTTGGCCTTATCCGACAAGATCCACGGCCTTCCTCAAGGCGTGCTGACCCCCGAGTTTGACCTCATGGCGGAACTACGTCACATCGTCGCGGCCCAATTGCGACCCGATGCCAACCAACGATGCAGTCAACGGTTACACATTCCCCTCCAAGAACTTGTGACGACGGACGACATACCGGTGCACATGCGCAGAAGGCCGCAGAATCTGGAGGAGGAGCTGCAGCCCCTCAGACCTCCCGTCAAATCGGATACGGTGAAGGTGGGAGGGAAGGACTATCTGTTTGGCGAGAAGCACGTGGTGACGGAATACTCAACGAAGGAAGCCTTGATTGAGGTATGAAAAGTAATAATCTCCACAAAAGATTGAGAATTGTGTCTTTTGGGTGACTGGCGACAGTTGCTTCGGTAACAATATTAGAAGACAAAGAGTTAGTAGTGTTGTCCTTGGGCCTAGTGTAGAACAGGATAAGGGTTATAGAGTTATGGTAAGGGTTAAGTGGGAGGGAAGGAGTATCTATTCGGCGAGACGCACGTGGTCACGGAATACTCGACAAAGAAAGCCTTGATTGAGGTATGAAAATAATGAACTCCACAAAAAGTTTGGGAAACGTGTATTTTGAGTGACCAGATATTTGCCATGTTTGGCGGTTTGGCGACAGTTGCTTCGGTGACAATATCAGAAGACAAAGCATTAGTAGTGTTGCCATTGGGTTTGCAGTTCAGAATAGGATAAGGGTTAGGGTTATGGTAAGGGTCAAGTGGAAGGGAAGGAGTTTCTATTCGGTGAGAACCATGTGGTGACGAAGGAAGCCTTGGCTGAGGTATGAAAATAGCTCCTCGAAAGGGTTCAGAAACGTGTCTTTTGGGTGACCAGGCAGTTGGCATTCCGGCAACAGTTGCTTCGGTAACAATATCACAAGACAAAGAATTAGTAGTGTTGCCCTTGGCCCTCCAGTTCAGAATAGGATAAGGGCTAGGATTAAAGTAAGGGTTAAGTTGGAAGGAAGGAGCACGTGCCCGGAGCACGTGGTGACGGAATACTCGACAAGGAATCCTTAATTGAGATATGAAGATAAGGATCTCCTCAAAAAGTTTGAGAAAAGTGTCTTTTAGGTGACCAGGCATTTGACGCTCTGGCGATTCGGTGACAATATCAGAAGACAAAGTATTCGAAGGGTTGCCATGGGTTTCTAGTTTAGAATACGGGTTGGGTTAGGGTAGGGGTTAGCGGTTATAGGGTTAGGGTTCGTTGTTAAAGTAAGGGTAATGGGTTAGTGTGAGGGGTTAGGATTGTGGTTACTATTAGGTTAGAGTTACAAAAGTCGTCGGAGCAATTGTCACGGGAATAAGTGTTACGGAAACATACATTCAGGAATCGCACACAATACCGCAGTTTCTGCTATTGTGGGCCAACAGTCTGGATTAAACTAGCTAAAGAACTGCGTTCATTGGTTTTCGATACAGGAATACCTTCAGAAGGGAGCAAAATACAGTTTATATTTAATTTTCGCGCATTAATCCCAGTTTTAAAAATTGAAATTTGCTTTGTAAGAATTCGTTGATAATGTAGGTGTTATATAATGTAATTTAAAGTGATAGACTAACATTGTGGAGCTTCAATTTAAAAAAATTGTCAAATTTTGATATTTGAACTGCATAGCAGTGTTCATAATTATGGACAAATAAACACCCTAGAATAAAAAAAGTTTGGAAAGTTACACTGCCAATGGCAAGTTATGCATGAATAAACAATTAAAACTCGGGGCGAGTTTAAATAGCGTAGGTGTACACACAGTAAGTCTATGAGAGAAAATGGGCAGGTGAATCCGATCAACGTACGATTTTCACTTTTTTAAAGCACTAAATAATCATTTTGAAATACAATTTTTTCAGAGCGTCATTTTTAGACCTTATCAAAGACAATGATAGCATGGGGAATCATGAAGCTCAGATTTTTTTTTAACTGTGGTAAATGTTAGCCAATACCTTTAATGTAATATAGTGTAATGCAGTGTAAAGATTTAGATAATTTGTTCTCCACCATAGGTATTACTTGCTGCATCATACTATCCAACTATTCCGTCGATGGGGGCACCCCAGGTCATGGGAAAGGTAAATTGATTGGAATCTTTTCATCCTCATCAAGAATTCTCCTCCCGGTTCTTTTCATTACTCTACCTCTTCCTACTCCATATTTACCTCTGCTCTTCCTCCTTCTTTTCTATCATCCACCATTCCACCCACTAAACCACCATCACCAACAACACATTCCCCACCACCAACACACCACTACCACAACCCCCACAACCACCACCATCAGCAACACCAAACATGAAATCACCCAATAGGGACGTGTGCTATGCACACCTGCCAATTTATTAAGCAAACAAAATTGTATCCGGAAAAAAAAACCTGTTTGTAATCATCCTAATAATATCATCACCACCATCAATTCCACCATCACCACCATCGCCCCACCACCATCACCACTACCGCCACCATCACTACCATCACTTCCACCACCACCACCACCATCACCACTACCAACATCACCACCACCGCCACCACTACCGCCGCCACTATCACCACCACCACTACCACCATCATCACCACCATCAATTCCACCATTACGCCACCGCCATCACCACTACCACCATCACCACCATCACTACCACCACCATTACTACAAACACTATCATGCACCATCACCAGGACCACCATCACTACCACCACCATCACTACAACCACTATCACCATCACCATCACCAGCACCAGCACCAGCACCACATCACCACCACCACCACCATCACCACCATCACTACCGCCACCATGCATCACCACCACCATCACCACATCACCACCACCACCACCATCACCACATCCAGCAACAGCACCACCAACACCACCGTCACCACCGCCGCCACCACCACCATCCATGTCTAATAGAGTATCAAAAGTGACGTCACTCTGGTTCGGAAATTTATGTGGACAATGGCGAAAACAGGTGCAGTGCGTCGCAAATAGTTCAGAGCTGCAGTTGCACTGAGGTATGGTTTGGCTATTTGTCCTCACATATTTCAGAACCAGTTCAACGTCATCACTTCTGTTTTCTATTATTGTCCGAAAATCCTTGTAATAAAGCGATATTTACATTTTTCTCCGACCCAGCACTATATTGACGTGAGCGCCCTCTCTGGCACGCCAGGCGATGCTGCCGACTGTGGATTCCCGCCAAACGAACACGTCATCATGATCTCGCCCAATAAGCAGGCGGGATACGCCAAGCCACAGGACAATCTCACATTAGGTCTGCGTGACGTCAGTCGAGAGAATTACGTCACCATGCCGTGGCACATGTTCCGGCTTGGCAATGCCGTTTTTCCACCGCCGAAAGAGGAACTTGAAAAGAAGTTCTTTGACGGAGTTCAAGATGCGAAAGAATTTTTGAGAAAATTTCGAATGTACGACGAGGGGGAAGATAGCTTTCCGATGAAATTACCAATACTGTGATTACGCTAAACTTTTGTTGATGGCTGGAGGGTTCAATTCAGCTAACGATTTTCAAGATGTCATATTTTTCCGTCCGCATGCACTGCTGGACCAGGAAGAAAGTTATTTGCGAAGTACATTGGTTTCACGTCTTCAACATTATGTTTATACAAAATGTGATGGATACAATCCCTCTCAAAAATGGTTAACAGGTGATATGTCTGTCATACGCGTCATGGCTGAATGATCCGTTTTGTATTTTATTGAACAAAATGCAATAAAACATGCAACACTGGGCTTGTGTTTTTGCCGGAGATGACTTTAGAACGTTGTACCGTGAGTGATATATTTTCTATATGTACCAACTTTTTGTCCCAGGCGTTAGCGCTGTATCAAAATGCCCAGGAATATTTTATCACTTCGCTATACGTATGGTTGCGACTTGAGTCTAATGAGCAACACTTTCGCCGTCGTCTCTTGTAGCTATTATGTTTATCTTCTCAAGAAAACGACAAACCACATTGCGACTTTCAATATTCCTGTGACTCGAATTAGGCGTCGAAACCTGAAAAAATGAAAAGGACACACAATGCTGAAGAGATCTATGTATATAGTGTCATTTTTACTACGACGTATACGTTCAGTATCACATTTGTGCATGGTTTTATGCTTTATATTTTGGACGAAACAAAGATATTAAGTTGCGTTATATGTTGTCTGAGCAATTGTCATTGGATCAAGTGATGATAGTGCAAATGTTTAAATTGAAGTGTTAAATAATCAAATTTCGTGTGCATTAATAATGGCGAACTTATATTTTCAATAAAATTATTTTACATGTTATTAAAATATTCATATTTATTATTATCATTACCGTCAACATCATTACATTTTTCATTTCATGTTATTCAATAATCCTCCAGAAACGTAAGGAAAAACAGAATAAAAGGATCTCATGGAATTTCTTGTATTCGCTTAGTTATGAAAAATGTTTCAAGTGACTGGTTATCATTATTATTCTGAATAATTAATGATAGATTTTCTAATAAAAATTAGAGTGAAAATGTGTTAATATACAGACATGGTACTATTATATTTTTATCGGTTGCCATGGTAAATGACAGAAGTGAATGGTTAAGATAGAAAATGTATCCTTTGGACTAACTGGAACAATTTCTGTGTGAGTTTCATCTAACAAGATGTAACTATTGTGATGGGACATGATTTCCTTTGTACGAGAGAATATTTGAACAACATTGTTTCTGTAGACTTTATGTGAAGAATGATAGTAAAATTACCTCACAGTTTGAATTGATCCCAGTTCGCAAAATCGTGTTGTCATGATCTCCGTTGCTTGGAAGCCATAGTACATGGCATCGTAACGGTTAATATAAGCTGAGACGCCAGAATATCTGGCGTTCCGATGACCGCCGCGTTGAAAATTGGCAAATTTGGAAATTGGTCATTGCCTCCGAAAAATGGCCCTAGAATCAACGCCTTACTCAAAATCAATGATCTTGGTATCATTTTATTGAAAAGAATGTTCTAGCTAACGAAATAAAAATTAATGACATTTTACCGATAATGTCGAAGAAATTAGCGATCATCATCGTAGCATTCCTTCTGGGCCACCCTGTAAGTGGGCCATTTTTACTACGAGTATACGTTCAGTATCACATTTGTGCATGGTTTTATGCTTTATATTTTGGACGAAACAAAGATATTAAGTTGCGTTATATGTTGTCTGAGCAATTGTCATTGGATCAAGTGATGATAGTGCAAATGTATATTGGAGT